>VZSC01013265.1:105187-123163 GCA_013398225.1 Steatornis caripensis | reverse complement strand
GCCCTGGCGCGTTATTCCCTAGCTGCTTTTAGCCAACTGCTCGGAGCAACCCCAGCTGCAATTTGGAAATCAGACCGCTAATTTCTTATTGAGGACAAGTGCCTGTTCTAGCAAATCCCGCACCGCACACGTGTGCCCTCGGTTTGCTGTAATACTCCGACAGCTGATGGAGGTGCAAAAACCAGCCCTGCCATCTGCATGTTTGCATAGCTGGAGCCCTGCATGTTGAAATAAACACACGTTGGTGATCCCAAACACGCGCTTGGGCTCCTGCGAAAGGGTAAACATTCCCCGCGCCATCGCTCAGCTCTCGGTGACAGGCAAGGGCGTCCCGCGCAAGAGTCACACATCCACCAGGTGCAGCGTTGGGGTGACAGTCGCAATACACGGGCTAAAAACGTAGTCCCCGTCCCAACCGCAACTGGCTTTTCTATGCATGTGTTACTACTAGTGAACATTTCCGTAAGCATTATCCCTAAATGCATGAGACCTATTTCCAGTTTCTGTGGAAACTGTAACCAGAAACGTCTGATTTCTGCGTATTTACGCTCGCAGTTCTTAAACGTCTCTTTCAAAGGTGGATTTCCCCCTCATCTTTACATTTCATCACTAGCTGATCTGCCTGCAGAAGAGAGCTGGAATATGAGCAACAGGAAGCAAAGACAGCAGGTCTCTTGCTCCATATAGAAATACAGTCAGTCCCAAGGCACTTAGGGTGTATTCCGTTAGTGCAGGGCACCTACTGTGTATTGGCAACACGCCTAGAAGGAACACCCAAGGAAAAGAGAGAAGTGTGACATTTAGTAAATGCAGTTAAAACCTCGGTGAAGAAAATCCAAATAAAAATACAGAAAGCAAAGACAAATTTGCACTCAGGCACAGGTGCCATCGTCACCTGTAAGCAGTTCTGACCCACAGAGGTGCCCTCAGTCCGTTCAGCGACACTACTGCCATGCGTCAGGACTGCTGGGACCGGTGAGGCACGCGAGGCTTTTAATTTGTAGGACGCCAATTCCCCTTTCTCTAAAGTTGTTCGCGCTTGCAGCACGCGAAACGCGTTTGAATGATGGCAAGAAAAACACTTCTCATCAGGCCTCCCATTCTGCACAGAATTTCATTTCGTGTTCTTTTGTAAATGTCTTCCAAGAGAATTTGCACCGAGGCACTTTCTGTACCATGACAATAGGAGGAAAATTGCATCTGGCCCTTCTGGGAGGAGGCAGAGGCTGAGCGCGTGTGCAGCTACAGCTGCGGCATACGACAGCACGCCAGTTTGGGCCGCGGAAACAGGTGGGCTACAGTCCACGCTACGTCCCTTCCTTTTGTAACCCTGCCTCCATTTACAGTCAATCCCGTTTGTTCTCCGCACGGTTAAAATCTCTGCGAGCGAATACTTAAAAAATACCGCCACCGCAGGGAATTTCACTGCCTTAGACAAAAGCAAAAGCGGCATGAGGAGAGAGAGAGAGAGAGTGAAACGGTCCCCAAGTAGCGGGCTGGAAGTACCGAGATCCAGACTGCAAGTTACGTTTGAAATCAGCCAGAAACTCCTCGGGGGTGGGGAGGCAGTTCTCAGGGTCGTTGGAAACCTGCAGTTAGCAGTTCTTTTCACGGAGTGCAGCGGGCTTTGGATTTTGAGCAGGCGGAGTTACAGGCTGCTGAGGCTTTATGCCTCCGTCTACGGTACTAAGGCCAAAGCTGGAAACAGCAAACATTTTAATTTCATCCTTGTTCAGGAAATCCACTTATCACTGAAAAAGCCAGTTGCTTTCACTCTTTTGGCTACAAAAGCCATCCCCTGTGGGTAGGCGTTGAAAAGTCTACTCCTCCTAGGCTCAGCTAAGAAAGGTTTAGGATGGCCTGTACATAGTATACTCTTGCTGGGAAACGTTAATTAAAAAAGGGACTAACTGAACAAATAAGCCTCCAGATTCCGCTGAGCGATTGTACTGAATTGCGCCTATAACGCTAAAACACTGTGAAGGAAAACAAAGCCACTTAAACTTCTACTGGCAAATTTGAAAATATGCCCAAAGAACAAAACCGAACAATACGCTGTACTCGGTGAACCCCCACCATGAGGTGTAGGATCTGCTCAGGTTTCCCAGAGGAAATAGCTAAACAGAAACGTAAAGCTTTAGGAGAAAGACGGGAGGAGAAACCAAAGTGAACAACACTAACAAATTACCTAAATAATAAAATGCACTCGCCGGTCATTTTTCTTACCTCTTCCGACATCAGGATTTGGCGCAGTTCCTTCTTGAGATCAATAAACTGATCGTGATAGATGGCCATGGACCAAGGTTCCCTGAAGTAGCTGGTTAAAAAAGAAGAAATTCAGTTATCTTGTGGACCTCTCATTAACCACTAATAAAGTATTTACCTGCTTTTTTGCCTTTATAAATTACAGTTCTGGACCCATCACGATCGTTTGTTCATAAAATGCCTCCTGTAACAGCATGGTCAATCAATTCTTTTAATGGATGTTCCTGATGTACAGCCAGCTTCAGTAATTACATTTAAAGTGGCTTAATTCAGAGCTGTGGCAAGACCCAGTGAAGAATCCTGATTTTATCAGAATTTAAAAGCCTGAAGACCTGTAAAGAACGGTGTCTCCATTATCTGTCCTCATTTGAGAAAAGCAGATTGCAGGATTAACTGAACTGCTGCATAAACAAATTAAATTTGTGTAGACAATGACACAAATGTTGTTCATCATTAAGGTTTCTGGATTAATAAAGGCCAGAAAAACAGGCCACCACAGCGCTGCAATATGTTCTTTGCACTAGTACGCTGAGCTAAATTGAACCTATTCTAGGAGGAAGCTCTTGTAACTTTTTCTTTCAGTGACAGCATTCACGACAGCATTCTTCGGTGAAAAAGGAGTAAAAGGATGGAGA
The DNA here is from genome assembly GCA_013398225.1 of Steatornis caripensis. Classification (NCBI taxonomy): domain Eukaryota; kingdom Metazoa; phylum Chordata; class Aves; order Caprimulgiformes; family Steatornithidae; genus Steatornis; species Steatornis caripensis. Next base: position 120,263 of record VZSC01013265.1, on the reverse strand, counting down.
GGACGCGACTCGATGTGGAACCTCAAGGCTGTAAACGTAATGGGAGGCAGCTAGGTTACAAAGCTGGGATTTATTCCTCTTTCCTCTAACGGAAAATAACTTTCGCAGCGTCAGTGAGGTGCTCCGCGTGTCATTCTTGTTAATGCTAACTCGAGTCAGGAGGTGCACCACGTCCATCCCAGTAATGACTGAACAGATGCCAGCAGGGTCACCCCGGAAGTTACGGCGGGTGCGTCTGCGTGGCCGCAACTGCCGTTCCCATCTTTGGAACGGCAGCAGCGTGTCTGGCGCTGCTGTCGGGAGCACACGTATGCTGTCGCTGGATTCAGTTGCGTGCTCTTTACATGACCATCTGGATAAAGCGACTTAAAAGGTGCTACACAAGTTTAATAATTCTGACGCATCTGCCTACAGAAAACTAATGGGCGGTTTCCTTCTTGCAGAAGATTTTTCATTACTGTCAAACAGCGGTATTTCCCCCCTCCCTCTGAATGACGCTTCAGCTCTCTCCGTGCGCTGCGCAACCAAAGACACTGTGTGCACCTGGCAGAACTTTGCTGGGTTTTTTTGTACTCATCCCATCACAAGCCCTCTTCCCACCGTGCCCCTTCCTCTGCATTCCTCCTTGTATCGCAGGCTGGCTGGGGCTGCCTCTCCTAGACCCGCACAGTGCCCAGCACTGCGGGCTCTCTCCAATAGATGTTTTCACAGTATAAATATTTACTGACGCTATTACAAGCGCTGCGTTCTTGCTATGGTAAGTGCCGCCCAGCCTAGGAGTCTCTGGTAGCGTGTTACCACGACCGACACTACCTAGTCATTCAGCTGTAAAGTGTTAGAAAAGATGAGCCCAGCTTTAAGTATCTTTCTTTAAGTAATTATATACCTATAGCGCGTGCAGAGAGCTGGAGAAGAACAGGATATTCCTCAAATACTAAAACCCTGTCAGTTTCAGAAGAAAACCCCTGCCCAACGCAACCCTCTACTCAACACTGACGTTAGTCAGCAAAGCAGGGAAAAGGGGGGGTGTTATGCAATGATACATTAAGGTAATTAAAGGCGCTATTTTTACTGACAGGCCCTGCTAAAAGCCATGTTCCACCGGCCAAACATTTTGTTTTCAAGCTGGCGTCTCAATTCCAACCCTGATAAGGTGATTTCATCTCTCAGTTGAGGCACATCTTCCAACTGCCTTGCCTCAGTTAAGTGGCTCACCTGCCTCACTGAGAGGTGGCATTACATGATGTTTATAAAACGTTTCAGGGACGCTAGGTATCCCTGCTACTGTTACCAGCTCAGTCACAACTGCATTCTTAACTGTTCCTGTCAATACTCACAGATTTGGAGCTCAACACCTGCAGCGCGTCACCCAGTTCTCAATGTTTGATGCAACCAAAATGGGGAACGGAGAATGTCCTGTCTGTGTTTCCTTGACAGGCTGCCAAGAGGAGCTACCAGTAAACAGCGTTAACTCCCAGATGCCCTTTACTTCCCTTCACCTGAAGAAACGTAACCACCAAAGGCAATTTAAAGATACGCTTCACAGAAACAATTTGCTTTCTCTGCCGGCTCTGCGTTTTTATCCATTTATCTTTTCAGTTAGAACCACGTTTCTAAGGGGGCACGTGGTGTTTCTGAGAAAGCAGATCTGCATATGGCTGCTAAAGGGAAGTTTAATAATGAAAAAAGCCATCTGAAGCCAAACCAACAAGTTGACTTTCTGAGGCTCGCTCTGCATTTTATTACCACTTCAGCAGCAGTCCCTCAGGGCACGCTGTAGAAGGCTTGAAAGTATAATGCTCTTCAGTATACAAGATGAAGCTGGCACGCTACCAACAGAGGCTCAAAGGCTCCTCAACTATCATGAGAACGGCATCTGCCACATGTGTTTGCACCATTTAGTCTTTCATAACCTGCCAGAGTGATCAGGCTAAATACGTACAAGATGACAACGTTTGCCAGGAGCGTAACGGGTTTTCAAACTTGGTCACTTCCTAACGGGGATGCCCTGCTGGCAGACTTTTGTATCGACAGAAGCTGTCCTGGGAAGGCATTTGTAACGAGAAGGGATGAAATGGTCTCCTTTCGAAGACAATAAGCGACATCCTTTTTGTTGCTAGGAAGCTGGTCTCGCCTTCCACTGACAAACAACATTTAAAGTCTGTTCTGCCTCATTTGTGATGTGTAGCCTACATTAGATGAAAGGGAAGGAAAGGAGGAGGAAAATATTTAGCGGCACCCTGTACAAAAGGCGTGGAATCTTTCCCTTTTCGAGAGGTACTGCGTTAAATAAAACGGACGAAGTTGGCCACTGCTAGCAAGCAAAAACGGAGCATGCACACGCATGGCTTTCCGTCCGAGCTGTCTGTATTTATTCTCCATTTCATTTGCAACTGCACGCCCCTTTCGGGGAACAAGACTTCTGCCTCCGTGAAAGCGAATTCTGAAGCTGCCGTAGGTCTGCGGCGTCCGCTGGCGCTCTAAAGCAGAGGCAGAGAGGACCCGATGCTGACCTCTGGCAGCGTCTCTGCCGTCTTAAGCCAGGTCTGACAGCACAAGGCGTGTCACTGACAGCAAGATGTTAAGGCAGAAAAATCTTTAAAATTGAATGAAAAACCTTCAGAATAACACGCTCAGTTTGTACAACAACAAAACAAAAAGCACGATACAAAGTTAAAACAATAGCAATTCAAGTTCTTCCAAATTTAAGTCTCATGACACAGAAGTCACGGCGGAAAGGCAAAGACCAGCTCTGCAGAGCAAGCTTATGTACTCTGGTAGACCTAACCTTTTATCATTCAGAAGCTCGGCATAACTGTACTACTCACACAGACCAGTTTCATCACCCGACTGCAATGCTGTCCAAGCAAGTTGGGCTTCCCCTCACGAAAATGAAGCAAAGCAAGGCCCAAGTAATTCCCACTTATATAATTAAGGATGGGCTTCTGAGGATCACTGTTGATTTTGTCTTTATGTGTTTCATATTGGGTGCTTTTCTTGGAAAATCTCAGCTGAAATCCTCTCAAAAAAAAAAAAAACCAACCAACCCATCACCGGTGGAAAGAGAAACTGAAAGCAGTGATACAGACGTATACGACATGGCAAAAAAACCATATGCCAATTTTTAAAAAAAGGTTTGATTTTCTCATTCCTCTTAACGTGAAAGTAAATCTCATTACTACAGCCTGAAAAATAGCTGTTTTCTTTTTAATATGAGGATTGTAATATGTTTTTAATTACTTCCATTCCTTTTCTTGGTGCTTCCACGAGCCTGACGACAGCAGAGAGAACCGGCGTCACGGCGGACAGGCCTGTGGGCACACCTCGTGCCCTGGGAACGCAGACCCGATGGCTCAGTAAACTACGCGAAATAATCCCTCCCTGCAGGTGAGCTTATCAAATTACCGGAGCGCGTGTGCACGCCGAGACCACTGTGCTGTAGCGCAGAATCCAGCTAAGGGAATTTAAACGGCGTCCCTAAGCAGCCGGCCCTCGTTGCTGCTTCACCTGCGCTCCAGTGACTTGTGTCTGCCGTGAGACCAGGACAAGGTGGGGGATCTTGAACAGCTCGAAGGGCAGGTGGGCACCCATTCCTTGTGACAGTGCCTCTGAAAAATCCCTCCATGGACTACCGGCGTGTTGTGAACTACAGATTTTGAGGACTTTCGCTACTCAAGAGTTTTAGGCAAACAACAACAAAGCCAAAGTAAACTCCTTGCATCCCTGCTATCCCCACTCTTCCACCGACACGCGTATGCTCGGAGGAAACAACTAAGTTCAGAAACTCAGACAATCTATGAAGCGGTTTGAATCCGTTTGTAACTTCCGTTAAATGTCTCTAAATAATCATCAATACAGATCTCTTGAAATCATCTTCACCTCTTCACAAAGCAGTCTGCAATTCGCTGATGATCGACCTTACGTCCCATTAAACTCAGTGGGACTCTGGTCAGAGCTGTATCTTCAATCAGAGCAGCACGCATTTTTTTAGACACAATATAAGGGGGAGTCACCGATAAACTAACCTCCTGTTCGCCTGTAAGTATCGTAGTCTCCTTCCCTCTCTGTAGTTTCCCACACTTAGTACAACATGGGGAATTTTCAAGTTTTTCTGGGCTGAAATTTCTTTTTTTTAAGAAGAAACGTAATGCTTGAAATGGAAAATCTCCAGCCTGGATCAGCTACAGATGGAAGAGACTCCATCAGTTCTCCAATGCTCAGACCTCATGATGTTCAAAGTCATTCCTCAGGACGCTTGGATTCTTTAAACCTGAATGCCTTTGGCAGTTTATTGAAGCCGAGTTTCTCATAGGTGCTCGCAGCACACGATGGAAAAAGCTACCCGAATGCTGGTGTGCGGTTGCTGCAGCGTACCCCATTCCTGCCTGGTACTGCCGCGATCTAGCTGCTGCTATTACAAACGCCACGGACCAAACCAGAAGGACAAACACGGATGAAATTGAAGCAGATGGTCAGCTGACACGGGCTCAGGTACGATCCAACTGTGCCAGGTGTGCCTGTGAAGAGCAGAGAATGCCACTTCCCGGGAGCGGGGAAAGTACTGCGGTGGGTTGAGAAGCAATGCAATTTTAATTTCCAAGTCATTCTGGCGTTACTTCCCAAGCACAGTTTGCAGACTAGCAAAAGTCTTTTCTCCGACACAAATGCTCGTAAGAGGAAATGTCCTGTCTTACCAGGGAAAGAGAAGGTGCGTTGTTTTCGGGACAGTACATGGATGGTTTTAAAGACACTGTGATTTCAGTAAAAGATACAGAACATTTCCAGATATATCTTGCATAGCTGGACCAGGAATCATAAAGTGTAAATTTAACTGCTGATAATAAAGACAATATAAATAAAACCACTGAGCATTTCCTGCTACATATCAGCTGGCCAGTAATTTTGAAAGACACCATGTTTATGTAGGTAAAAAGCAGGACTAATCTGTATAAAGTCCGTAAAGCACCACCTGAAAGTATCGTTCTTAATCACAAAGAACATAAAATGTTCCCTGGTTTGCAGTTTCTTACAAGTTCACGTACAACTGCTGAACAATCAAGCAAACGTTGCACCGACAGCGTGCGAGCAAGGAAGCTATTTAACTTCTTGCTCTATAGTTCTACTCAGAGAACACCTGTTTCATCCATGCATTTTAGTCACTCCTGTTGAATTCATTAATCACTGCTACTGCCCTGACCCAGTAATTAGTGAAACCAATAGTCTTACGGACAATGAATCTGTGATTTACTTTACTGGGCAGATTTACAAAATCATCTTAGTGTTCACTAATTTATAGGCTGATGTTTCTTTTGTATTTTTTGGTAAGTAAATCATAGAAAGGAAGCTTGTGCTGTTTTAGCACTTTTAACAGAACTATGACCGCGATGCCTTTTGTTTGGAAGACAACTGGTTTAAAACCTGTGGTTTATGAACCCCTTTTCTCGGTGGCTGCGATAGCAAAACATAGTGCAGTGCAACTAATCCTGCAGTTCTTGCTCGAGAAAAACGGCCGCTGAATCCAGACCTCGTGGAGAACGCTACTGAACCTCACTGGGGCTGCGGCAGAGACCTGCTGACTTCAGGGGGACGCGGGTCGCGGTTTACACTACGTATTGCTTGCCAGCATCTTAACTTTGCAAATGCCACTGATCCGTCATGACCAATAAATCATTTCTGTTTTCTGCGTTTTTAATATCCTGGAAACATTACGTTAAAATGCCATTACCTGAAGGCACCATCGGAAAGCAGATCTTAGCAATACCTGCTTCACGTTGAGATACTGCAGTCCTCGCCTTTTCCAAGTAGCCTCGAGAGAGGTTCTCCGTTATTTCAGCGCCAGAATTTGGTAAAGTTTACGTACTTTACTGGATACCAGCAGCTGCTGCTTAGCTGATTCTCGCTGAACTGCTCTTTAAACTTTATAAACTCTATGCTCTTTAAAACTGAAATCAAAACATTGCTGTCTGCTCTTTTTATGAGAAAGCTATAGCTGACCCTGAATTAAGGTTTATTGCATTTTTTCACGTAGTACTACTTCACACGTAATCTATTATGAAAAACAATTAAAAGGAAATGAAAACTGACTCACAAAATCAACAAATATGCTGTGTGCAGCGGCACGATTGCTTTTCTGCAATTACTCATTTATGAATTCAGAATTCAGTCATTCATAATGGTTTGCATAATTATTAATATGAATCAGCATGGTTCGACTGCAAATTAATTGCATAATTATTAATATGAATCAGCAAGGTTCGACCGTAAGTTAACGCGGTCAGAGTCACCCGACTAGCCGTTACTTACTAATTTGGACACAGGGTTTCTTAGTAACGTAGCTCTTCATTAGCACGTTAGATGCTCCTTAAAAACTACATTAATACATAGAAATCTAAAGCCACAAAAAGGGGTCTACTATCGATATTGATTTGCTATGCAAGTATAGCTTTACCTTGGGGTTAGCATTTAATTCTGGTAGGAAAAAAAAAGCTGTTAGTGCTTTGATACCCCTTCATGTTTTTCGCCTCTTTCCTTATCCTGTCTCTCTCTTCATAAAAAGCACACAAATTTTCCTCTAATTAGGCTGTAAAGTGTACTGAGTAGCATTAGTCCCTCTCAGCCATGCTCACTACCTGCCACATTTCCTTTCTGGTTTTTTTCATCCCTGCAGAAAATAAGTCTCACCGTCTGCACGATGAACAAAAGCCTAAGGTGGAATCCCTTAAATGTAATCAGGGTGTGCTAATGGTATGGGATCCAGCAAATTCCAGACAGCAGTGCATTCTAGTATTTCTCTTAATGAACAATCACTCTTCATTTTTGAAAGCCTGGTTTAAAAACAGCCTTTCTATGCCACATGCATTTCATGTCCATGACAGCTGATTATCCAGGCTATAAGTAATAAATTTATATATTTACCTAGTCCTTTTAAAAGTAATACTGAAAACATAAAATGTCCTTCTTTTTCCTAATTTATTTGTTGCATTGTGAGAATTATTAGAGTTGCATCAATAAACAAGCCAGTGTGGCGTTTCTGCTTAACTGTCATTAAATGACACTGATTAATAAATCACTTTTAGCCTAATACAAACAGGACTACGATGTGCAAACTGAACTTAAGTAGAAGAGATCGAAGGGTTACTCTAAAATATGAAAATGTCGTTCATTCAGCTCAAAATATTTTTGAGCATTTAGCTTGTACAGCTAATACAAAAAATGCAGCGTGAGCATAAATGCCAGGGTTTGAAGAGAACAGCCACTGAAACACCCAGTGGTATTACCCACTTCAATAGTTTCTGGGTGGAATTTTCCAAAGCATCTTAGTGAAAGGGGTTTGACTCCCTTCATGCGTTTCCGTTGCACGTTTGGCAGCCTTGTTTCCTATGGCATAGCAGTAAGACTTGCCTGCTGCTGCTGCTGCGCCGCTTCGTGTGGAATATCCCCTAGTATTTCCAGGGTGCTTAGCCTCTTGGACAGCAGCACCCACCACGGCCAGGCTGCATGCAGGAAAAGGGGCGCTAGCCTGTTTTCGTGTCACCTTGCTAACAGCAGTGAATACAGCTCTTCTAACAGGCACCTGGGGTGGGCCACCACGGATCTACGCACGTGTAAGTCGCTCGTTCCCTTCACTCGTGAGCGCTGAATCCCATCTGCTATTCTGGCACTGGGAAAAACGCTCCTTTGTCACTACGTTTCAGCAAAATCCCCTGTACTTTTTGTCCTATGCATAGGCATTGCCAGAGTCACGGGCTGCTCTCCCAACTCCTACTTGCCAAAGAGGCTCTGGTTAACGTCTGCCAATGGGGTCTTATCTCTACAGACCTGGTCCCTCATATCACCAGTCCCCAAACTGACCTGTGCAGCTTGGTGGACATGGAAAGCCCAGCTCTGGAGAGCCCCAGAGCTTGCGATGGAGATAAGGCTCTCAGAGTGCACCCGCATCTTGCTGCAAACAGCTTTGCTATCCTGTGATGAACGTACGCTCCTCATGGTGCTACTTGAGACTGCTGTGTGGGGCAGGCAAATTGTCACTGAGGTAGGCAAGTCGTTAAAATGCTGGAAACCAAGCTGTTAAAAAAAAAAAGGCTTTTTGAGCTCAGTTTGGATGACTGTGCCTGCAAGGCTTCTCCGCAGATCGTCTTTTAAAATACACCCTGCCTTCTCGGATTCCTTCACAGGACTGACCCCGTAACATTCCTCAGCTCTTAGCTGGAAAGCCTACATACATACACAGCAAAATCTGCATGTCCAGGTGTTGCCCCTCCAAACAGGAGGCAGGAATTGGCTTCCTGCTTCTCAATGTGCACCCAGGAATTACGTGGTGCCTTTTTATTCCTCCCTCAATCAAAGCACACAAACAAAACACCCCACTTCTGAGAATCCTTCCTGTTGCTTCCTACCAATTTTTAAGGAAGACCAGTCCTTATTTTAAATGAATCAATGCAGGTGTGAGGGCATTGGCAGCATTTCAGCACCTATCTAGAACTATTCCACCTTTTGAACCTCAAGGGCTGCGTCCACATTAGCAAGCAGTTCAGACTCATAGAAGTAGACTTGATGTCCACACTAGACGTGTTTCAGGGTTTTATTCTGACTGTTCTCACTCACTGTGGACCAACGGTAATCTGGTCCCACAGACAGAACATCGATGTGCAGCTGGGGATACTCCTGTGGCGTGTCTTGCAGTTTAACTTCTCTAAAATATATCCAGCCTGCGTGTACCAAGGTGGCTCCATGATGCAAACTGAAGCGTAGTAAGTACAGATGACAAAAAGCACATTTCTGGTAAGAATTAAATATAAATGCAATATAAATAGAGCACTTAAGTGTTATGTGTTATTTAAAACACTTTGATTGCTACACCACACATTAGCCTATCAGCATATCTTACAAATTGTTAAATACCAGAAGCGCTTAACATATATCATCTTACTAACTTCAGCATCACACGGAGAGTAAACTTGGTGAGGTACAGAAGAAACTTGAGAAGGGGATGGCTGAGCAACACAACATTTCAGAAGGGGCTGTTTAGAAACCGATTGGCATAACGATGTTGCCTCTGACAGGGCTCTTCATCACTGCCAGCCCAAACCTGTGCCTTTGCTCCAGTGGTGCTGCCTGTGCTGCACTCGCTGTCACCTTTGCCTCGTCACCAGTATTACTGCCACATTAACGTGATGCAGCCAGCATCTTCTGCAGGTCACACGACTGCGAACAAGTCCATTGATACAGCATTACAAAATCCCAAGTAAAAAACCACTCACACCTAATTGGATAAATAAGCTACTTCAGTATTTCAGAAACTAGTGGGACAGATTTTTATGCGTTATGTTGGTAGACTTGGTTTTCATTAATGCCAAATGAAGCCTACGTGAAGCACTTCTCTCTCATATTAAAAGGCATGATGCCAGCGAGCATCCGTTTGGTTGCCAAGTATCAGGAGACCCCTCTAATTATCCGTTTTGTACTTAAGATGCAGCAGAGGGAGATTCCACCGCTCTGTGGACATATTCCATAACTTGGCAACTGCCTTACAGTTGCCTTCCTCTCAGAAGAATACAAAAGGGTGTAACTGGCTGGTAACGTTCCTCCTTCGTGAAGCAGTATGGAGCACTGATGACCAGTGACAAATCAATAACCTCAAAAATAAAATAAAAAAAATATTTTGGCGCTCTCTCCCCACCCCCCTCTTTTGTCTGCTGCTACGGCAATGGAAAGAATTTGAAGGCTTTCAAGCGAGCACTGGAGACCTCGAGGGAAGGGAAGGAGTGTGGTACAGGGGACACTTCGTATGAAACCAACTGGAATTTGCTTTGTTTTTCCTTCAAGAGAAGTCTTCCCTGTTGGCAAGCGCCTCACTCCCGGGTGCTCAAATTCCAGTTGACCCTTTTTGAGATCCAGCCTTATGGAAAATGAATAAAAATTGCAGAAACTCCTTCCCAAAGTGGGTTCCGAGTCTAGGGAGGAACGCTGTTAAATTTCCCGGTGACAGAAAAGATTTGCATACAAAACCCTCGACTTCAGGACACCGCATCTTTGGTTCCTGTGGTTTTGCCTGCCCTGACATTACACGGCTGCTCAGGCACGTAACGGCTAAAGGCCCAGATGGAATGAGTACACCACCGTGGTGGCATGAGGCAGGTGGAAGGGTGACCATCGCTGATGGCAGTGGCGCCTTTTTCTTGTAGCACAACGACCAGTGAGGATGAGACTTCTCTTGGTCAGTGAATATTGCCTGTCCGAGGCCCTGGCAACTTGCCCAGTAGACCTGGGCATCCTGTAAAACAGCCAGAGGGATGCGGTGCATCCCACCGTGGTGCAGTCAGGAGAGACAGCTGTCTGACTGGATGTGGTCACCTTCTGGCTTAACAGCCTATTCCTCAGCCGTTGTTTGCATAGGTAGAAACAAAAACATTGGCTCTTAGATTCGTGTTCAGCTAAGTCATGAACCGCACCCACTCAGATGCTCCTCTGAACTAAGCTGGAGTACCCAACACTTACAAGAATCAGGCCCAAATATAGCTACAGAAGCTTAATTACAGGCAATTATTTTTGAAAAGGACTAATATCTGTTGTTATCACATTAATGTCTACATCACTGGGATCACAGCTAAGGCAGCTACGCATTCTGAGAATGCGCAGTTGTAGAGTTGCACTGAGACCTCCTTTAAAAATGTCCACAGTACCCGTCTGCTAAAGGAGGAGAAAAGAAAAGACACTTCAAAACTCTTCAGTTTCATCAGATAGTGTTGGCTGGTTTAAACATGAGAGCTAAAAGCATCGTTTCCCTGGGAAAAAAAAATTAATTCAAAAGCGTTTGAGGCTTTCAGTGAGCTGTGAAAATACCGTAATATGGAGGAGGGGTATCTAACTCACTAAAAGCTTATGCTTTCAAGTGCGTTAGTGCATTTTGTAGCCAAGTCACTGTGGCAGAAGTCAGATGATTTTATGCTGGCTTTCTTGGTTACTGCTTGCTAGGCTGATAAATTTATGAACTTAAAATCTTAAAGGGCAGCAGTCAGAACACACTTAATCAGGGTGACTGGGGGCATCAGCCTGCTGGTCTTGCCAATCTAGGGGCTGAGTGGCTTCCTGGCCTGGCATGGGGCTAGGCTGGGACTGCAGCCGCTGGAGGACTGCTCTGACCCGCGCCAGGGCTAGGACGACGCGTGCCCACCACCCTGCTTAGCTTCCTCTGCAAAGTACATTTACTGTAGGGGAAAGGGAGGAGGTGAGAAGTGATTTCAATCTTTCATTTGGTTGCGGGTCAAGTCCTGCAGCTTTTAATCATGTTGCAGGAGTACTGAAATCAATGGAACTTTTCTCTCAACTAAAGGAAGCGTTATTTATCTCATTATTACCATTAGCCACAGTTTCATGCGCAGAACCGGAAGGGGTTACTTCAAGTTAGCTGAATCTTGAGGGCCTGTTGTTAATGCTAATTTGAAAATGGCACTGGCACATTACAGTCAGGAAATCCGGTATCGTGGGGTTAACTTTCAGCCCTTATACCTAACGCAAATCAGTGAGGAAATTCATTGCTAGGTGCAGTCTCTAATTATTTAAAAGAAAATTTGCATGCTACGCAGAAATAAATTAGCTCCCGGCTGACAGCTGTTCCACTGTGTCCGTACCTGGAACTAGATGCCATGCCGGGAAATCTAAATGCAGACCGAAAGATTACAACATTGTGCTTTCTTGCCTTATGGGACGGCCCTCCCCAAAATAGAGGCATAAAGACGGGAGGAGAGGAACAAATGTTCCAAACCAGCAAGTTTAGAAGCTTTACTAACAAACCACAATGTTTTCACAGTCTACGTTTCCTTTTCATTAAGGGCACTTTACATCTTGCTAGAAGATACTGCAAGTGGACGTAAGTGTAGTGTGTACTAGTTTAAAAGGATTTTTTTTTTCCAAAGTCAAAGAGAGAAACCGAGTCCTAACGTCAGGTTTGCATTCACACGGTCATGCGAGATCATTATAGAGCACGTGAACACCACCCAAACCAGTTTTGCTTCCTTTTATCACACACGCGGAAACCAATGAATGCATCCTCGTATCCCTTGCCAAAAGAAGACCAGACGCCACTTTTCATCTGCATAAAAGCCTCAAGACAATCTTCATCTCACAAGAGACTTTAAAACGTTTTTCAATTTAATGATTTTCTAATAGACAGTCTTCTCATGGCTAGGTTTTAACCCTGCACATATTGTTCTATATTGTGTATATATACGCACATTGTATATTGCATTGTATTATGTGGATGTACATGCATTCTATAGATGATCCTATATTAAAGATTACGAGACTACATTATACTGCCAGCCTTTTTCCATTGCTCTGCCTCCTCCTGAAAGAAGCAATTTCCTGTGCCAGTCTGCTTTGTGCTAGGACTGTTAACGCGGAGACTGCAGGCAGTTTGCTTCCTCCTCTCGCTGTCTCTCCCTTTTCTCACTATTCTTTTCCCTCTGCCTTGGCTGACAGCAAAGGGCTTCCCTTTACTGTAGTGGGTTGCTCTTCTGTCTCCCACCTGTTAAACTAGCTAGAGAATGTCTCCTCCTCACAGTGTAGACATTTGTAACCGAAATATCAAGACTGATACCCGTGGAAATGTGTGTGTGTGCGTGTGCATGCATGTGTGTGAAAGCACTGGGAGAAACAAGCGAGCCAAGGATTAAAGAACACCGTGCGTTAATTGCTACAGAGCAACATACGCGATTTCATTCAAACGACCAAGTAGCGAGGAGGAACAAACCTATCTAAAGACAAGGTATAAAAAGATGAAAAAATAGGACTGCAGGCAATAAAATAACCAGATAAGAAAAGCCTGGCAACTGTAATTCAGGAATTCTGCCGCAGGCTAATGAGAGGTGAGATAAAATAATGAGGCAAAAGATCCCAAACAACATCCACATCTAAAGGCTGTAAAAGACAGGTCCAAAATTAGTTCATCATCACTAATTAAGAAAAGCTCAAGAGATGCGATGAGGACCCGATAAGCGGTGTCCCTGTGTGGCACACCGGCGATCCTGGCCAGACCACCTGGACACGCAGGCCGTGGTGCCTGTGAGAAGACCCTGAGATTGCACAAGCTCAGATCCTGCTAAGCAAAGACCAGCGAAGATCCAAGTGGTCTTGCAGGAGCTGACACCTCCCCCAAGGAGCGTATATGCTGCCATCAGATAAAGCCGCACTTCTTACTCTTACAGTGCTGACTGCCCTGACATCCTATTAACAGATCACCACCGGAACCTTTATCTCTCCTGCGATTTTTAAAATCTCTGTGGACGTTCAGGACTTGGTCTTACTTGTAATCCCTCGACCAGCTTGCGCACTGCGTGGGGATCCTATCGTGGTCGTGAGAGCGCGGGAGGCGAACACATTCTTAATTTCTCTCATGAGGAAACAAGCTGTCCCTTCAGAAAGTTAACGTCTCATCTCTTCGAAATCTGCGTGCATAGCTGTCACGAGTGCAGGTAAGCGCAGCTGCACTGAGGTCCTTGGGCTGGGCTACGTGCCCAACGTGCAGCAACAGAGAAGAGAAAGGGAACAAATCCTGGTTTTGTCAAGGTCAGGAGAACGCTGCTACCTGTGCTGCAGGCAGAAATCCCAAAGCAAGATGATTTGCTCTTCCAGATGTTGATACTGGTGTGAAAGTTGCTACTACACGTAACAACTGACACTGTAACGGCATCTGGGCAAATGACAAAGGCCTAAGTGTCTGGCAACATTTGTGGTTCGTAGAAAAGACTAGGTCACAGCTGTGTTTGCATATTGTAACACCATGAAAAAGACTGACGATACGTTGTCAGAACCTGAATATTGAGTTTCTTCCAGTGCTCAAAATGTATTAGCTGATCAGCATCAGCTGTGACGAGGAAAGAAAATTACCTGCCGTCTTTGCCCGTATCTCATACAATTGTGTCACCCCCGCCTTGGGTTTCTACTTACCACCTATCGACAATATACTGTTTACGTGAACTTTACATTTGCTGTGTGTCATGCCTCTCTTTTAAAACAAACCCAACGTTTTCTATAAATCAAAATCAGTCCCTGCAGCAGCAATAATTCACAGGTTTTACATCCCTCTCTGCAGAGGCATACAAAGGTCTCCTGAAGTGAAATTTGTATAGAAGCATTTTTGTCCAAGAAACTTTTAAACCTCGCAGTTGAAGTTTTGAGTTCGTCCCGTCTTTCAGTACAAGAAGAGAAGGAAAAAACGAGGAACTAGACTCTAATATTTACATTAAGAAGAGAGTGCAGGAAGAGAACCGCAAAACACATCAGAAAAATCGCGAGAGCCACACACTCAGTCCCGGTGAAGCCCCGAGTCCTTTTCAGGGGAGGTCACCCTTTGAGTCAGCAGCTGATACCACTGTTCTCAAAATCCGGCATACAAACCGGTCTTTTGTCATTAACTGAAGGGCTTGGCCGCATCCCGCCTCCTCCCCGATTCCAGCAGACATTCTCATTTCTCTGTCCTTAGCAGTGTACAATGCCTTACCCATATTCTGGGGAAAGCTTTTCGACACTGAAACAGCAGAAGTGCAAGAGCTAGAGAAAGAGGTACAGGAACACAGAGGCTCTTAACTCCCTGTATCAAGGTATCAGGTGCTTCACTCCTACAGATTTTTTTGAACCAGTAGATCACTACTATCCTGCAAAGATTCATTCTGGACCACAGCACATCCTTTACAGCAAGCTTTTACAAACTGTTACCTAAGTAACATTGTTTAATCTGAAAAATTTGCTACCATTCATGCCTTTCCTCAAATCGCTTATAGACACAACAAAATCAAACCTAGACACTTTTAAGGCACCACTATCAGGTTTGTACCATGACAAAAATTTACCGTTTCTTCTTACGCTTGGCTTTCCAACTCTAAACCGGCTATGTAATGCGGTACCTCACTTCTCTGTGACAATTTAGGTTCTCAAGCCACCACTGTGAGGGATTTTTTAAAAATTAAACTCAAAGGTGTATCAGCAAGTTCTTCTTTACCTCCTGTTTCAATGACAAAGAATTCTACACCATGAAAGAAACTCAAGGCTGGGGTTTTTTTTGCTTTGGTTTTTTTTT
>VZSC01013265.1:17216-104775 GCA_013398225.1 Steatornis caripensis | reverse complement strand
GGGGGGGGGGGGGGGGGGGGGGGGGGGGGGGGGGGGGGGGGGGGGGGGGGGGGGGGGGGGGGGGGGGGGGGGGGGGGGGGGGGGGGGGGGGGGGGCGCTGTGTTTTGTTTTGTTTTGTCTTTTTTAAATCGAGCTTGGCCTCCAAAGCACTTGTTTTCACTAAGGAGTAAAACAAGTTTAAGTTTTTAGGCCTGGTAATTTTTTAAGATATGAAATTCTGGAGAAGTACAAGATTACGGATATGGTAGATCACATTTTTTCAGATATTACTCTCTCCACAACAACTTCTTTAATTAAGTCTGCATTCCCAAAAGCAATGAAAAACTGTCTCAGAGGAGACGGCACAAAAACCTTGGCTAGAAATAGCCATGCTCTTTAGTCTGTCCTGCCACTTCAGAGAACCTCAGTCCTTGCCTCGGAACAGCTAGTCCCCAGGACTGCCCTGCGCTTGCTTGGGCACGGCGAGCAGAGGGGAGCACCTCAGAAAACCCTCAGTGAAACCTGTTTCACTGCTGCAAAGTGCTGCGGTGGAAGAAGTCCTGCAAGCTGGATGGGGAACCTCCACTAAACATGCAGAGTCCCGACACAGCCTCCAGCTATAAAATCAAGTTAAAATAACTCTCTTACACAGCCAACGCAGTCTAGAGGATAAACTTCAGGGTTTGTTTTATCACCAGATAAGCAAGTCGTTGAGTGTGACGATCACCACGAGTGATTTAGAATCTCCCTAGAAACCTTTGGCTTAAAAATTCGATTCAAAGTGACAAAAATACTGACCTTTTAAAAAGTGACTTCTGAACATGAATCTTCTGTAAAAAGGATTGTTTGGCCTCAGCTTAAGGAGTTAGGCCTACAATATTCTAAGCAGAAGTTGTAAAGATACGGAAATGCTCTTTCAGATGAAAGACGGTCAAGTAAACCACTGCTCCTTCTCTAAATAAATCTCAGACACACAGCTCTTCCCAGGAAGATCTTCGGGGCTTGCATTACCACTGATAATTTGCCAAATAACGGAAAATAGTTTTTAATATCTATATTTTGTTCTAAGGGAAAACAGCCAGAAGATAAACCGTAATGAAATAAAACTAAGATTCTGTCAGAATGGAGATTTTATGCACAACGTTGAGTTTATCTTACCTGTAAAGGTCTGTAATCTGCCCTTCATTCCAGCGATAATAAAGATCATTAAGAAGACGCTCGTGCTGTCCATACAAGCAAATGTAGTTGGAGGCAGGAAAGGGTTCCTTTGAAAAACAGGTGATGCTATCTACCATACTGTATTTGTTGATATGCACCCTGAAATAATTCCCATGTCTTGCCTCTCCGGTTATAATCTCCATGCCCTGGAACACAAAACGTAAGGAAAGGCGTGGAGCCGGAACGAACACCCGACTTGGCATACGTACAGACAGGGTCAGCTAGCTGAAATTTACTCCTAGCTGAAATTTACCATTGCTTAAAATCCACAATGCTTTATTTTAATCAAGAATACCCCTTCCTGGTAACATGGTTTATAGAACAAGGCACTTTGCCACAGTTTGGACACAAAGGTTTTCTGTGTGGTTTAGACCTTGATTAACTGCACACAAAACCGTGCAGCATACGACTGCGTGTGCAACACGGGCTTCGGCTGCCCAATCCTGAGTGCTATTTGAGACACCTAAGGGGATCTTGGCCATCCAAACCGTGCCGGCAGTTATGACACAGGATCCATGGGAGACCTGTGACCTCCTGGAGCACAAGCTGGAGGTCAGGAGGGATGCCCTGGGGCATCCCAAGCAACACTAGATGCCTCTGTTTAGGCAACTGAATTAGAACTCTATTCATCCTAGTTTATTATACAGAGTCCATGTTATTGCATACACGTGGCATATCATTTACTGTAGGATACCAGCCTGATGAATAAAGAACACACTCTCCAGATTTATAACTATACTTATATATTTTTACATATTTCTATATAAAGAGTATATACGCAGAGTTCAAATTCATGGCACGTTGTAGAGGCTATACGATTGTAGGCAGAGGGTCGACACCACCACACTCATCAGTTACAAGCAAACTTCAGCGTTACAACTCAAAAGATTTATCACGTACCAATTAAGCGTTTTTGGCTTTGTATAGAAGCTTTCCAGTAGTCAGAGGTGCGACGTGTTGGAACGGCCTTCCAACAAAGAAAGAAATACCAAGGAGGACCCTGTTTCAGTTCTAAACCAAACTTCTAAATGTTACAAATGGCGCCATGTACTAGATGGTTGCCTGCAGCTGCAGGAGGCTAGGCTTGATCTCTTCGGACATTTCATTCACGCTGTGGTCCAGACTTTTAAATTATGAATTGCTATTGCCTTTAAAAATATATATGCATATACTTACATTACAGATATATGCATATGTATATGTGTGTGGTATATATACACACAAACACACACACACATACCTGATTTAGAATTGTTCTCAGTGACTCCCTCTTGCTAATTTGAACAGAGGCTGCCAAGTGTTGCTAACGCCAACTCTACTATCAATAAAAGAATAATAGCGTTGGATGTCGATGCTCAAACTGCAGCATTTAGTTTCATATAGTTAAATTAAAGATAAAAATGTAAAAATTTGTTTCAAACCTCACATTGCAGTGGGATGATCAAATAGCTTGAAGCTATTTTTTAAAGCTGTATTCATGCTCCAGTTTTATACATTTCTAAAACCTGTTGCAAGGTTTCTCACCTTGTGAATGCCAAATACCGGGAAGTACGGAAATGAACATCTAAGAGGTGCAGTTAGTTATATAATTAATACTTGTTCACCAGCTGTACCCGATTTATACAACGCACCCAGGCTTAGCTGACTCTGGTTTTGTTCTTCTGCAAACCTAATTGCAAATACCACCACTACCTTGATGTGCTGTGTATTAAATATGTGCTAGGAATTTCAAAAGGAACATATTCCATCTGACTGAGAAAATGACGTCTCTCTCTACAGAACCAAGCAAGAAGAAAGCCATTCTGAAAAAGAGAGTACCGAGGAATAGCCAACATGAGAACCTCCCAGCCTGCGCTGAGACAAAAGGCTCAGGAACCAGGTACTGTGCTGAGCTACCAACTCTGGAAAGAAAGGGTCAAGGAGCTGAGCTGCAGTGCCCGTGAGGAAGCTATTTGAACCCAAAGTGCTACAAATAGTAATGAATAGTTCAGGGCATTAGGGCTTGACAAGTATTTCCTGCCTTCAAGGACCAAAAACTCCTTCGGTTTCAGTTGATTTCATGGCAAAGGAGTTAAGAACCACAGTAAAGAAGTTAATCAGATAGTCTCATCTGTATGTATTCCACGTTTACAATGCGACAGTGAATTTACATTAAATTAAATATTTTCAAATAATCACAGAGATTTGTTTTTATGTGGTTTGTTCCATTCCAGAGTTTACTCTTAAGTCCCAGCTCCAGAAGGTCTCTAAATACATACTTAAACTCATGCTTACTCAAGACATTTTTTAAGATGCATGGTACTTATGCACGCACCTGCGCTATCCTAAATAAGAACATCTTTCCAAATGGAGGATGAAACAAAGAAAAGTTAAATAACGTAACTTACATGATCGCACAGTGCAAGTTCTAAGTCCAAGCGGATGGGGATTTCTGGTTTGCAAACATGCAAGTAATTATACCCTCCAGGAAGAACACCTCCTGCCATAAATAAAAACGAGATTTATTAAATCATAAACAAAGAAGAAAATAAAGTATTTGTTTGTTGCCCTTGTCCCATAGTAATTTTTTTTTGTTTATTAAATGGCTCTAAAAAGAAAACAAGGAACTTACTTTGTTTTGGTGGACTTCACGTTATAAATTTTTCTTTGGTATTCTTACACATAGTTGTGCAGTAGCCACACACTGAAAAGTTCTGATTATAGTTTTATCGATTTGGAACTTGGAATAAAGACGCTAAGTTTCTACTAGAAACACTTCATATTTGTCGCAGTACAAATGAAAGCTCAACTTGGTCTGTTATTTGTAAAAAACTACACCATAAGCTTTCATTGCAACTCACCTCCCTGACGACATAAGGAGCTTTGAGGACTTCACTGCCGTTTGATGGCATCTTAGGTGAGATGGACCCACCCTTATTATAGGACAGCAAAAATACCAAAGAGGGTACGAAGGCATGACAGAAATCCATTTGGGCATACCTTTAACTTTACACCCGTTGTACATGGGGACGAGTCTATCCGAGCCTTCTGGCGGCTTAGAAAAGGGCTTCGGGGTTGGATCAAAGAGACTCAGCATAGATGTAGCAAGCTCAAAGCCAATCTCTTTTGAATTGAAGTTGCTGTGTGTCCATTCATCTACGTAGTACCTCCTGGAGTACTTCGTTAAAGGACCTGCGGCCCTGATACTGACATCATTAGTACGGAATTCAGTATCGATCACAAGTCTTCCATCAAAAACAAGGCAAGCATCATTAACTGCCTTGAAGGTTTCATAATCCACAGTCCTGTAGGCAAAGCTAAAAAATGCCTGAGAGAGAGATGTAAGTAAGTGTAGGTTATTATACTTTAGTTACTGGCTAGTTTCGTAAATCAAAACCTATGCTTCATTCTGAATTTATTTTAAAAAGAAAAACATTAAATAAAGTACGATTTTGTATACACAGATAAATCTGTCTGATCCAGAATTTGCAGCTACTAAAATGAAAACAAAAGACAGTAGAGGGGAGAATTACTAAACCAGACTCATCTACTTCTGGTTGCTAGATGAGTTTTATTTTAAAAACCCTAATATTAACTTTGTCAATCAGCCTGAGTAGATGCGCATATTTTCTGTGTAAGTATGAGCATAAGAAATAGGCCCGAACCATTCACGAAGTTGGTTTTCTTCTTTCAAGTGCTCAAGTCAAACAGAAAAACTAAGTAATAGAAAAGTACAACGGACTCTGCATCTTAGCAGGATAACTGTATATTACAAATATTTTTCCAACTGTTGTGCCCATCTGTTCACCAACAAACTCTGTTACTATGGCCACCAGCAGAGGGATATCCAATGAAACGGGAAGACAGGGAAATTCAAATTGTTCACAGGAAATACCATCCTCCTTCAAACTACAGCAGCAGAACTTAAGCCAGTGGAAGCCAAGAAGTTTGTGAGAGGTATACAAAAGGACTGAATATTTACATGAAAGGGAAAGCACTCAGATTTATTACACTGGATAGTGATGTACATTTTGGAAAGCATATCCAAACTGAAACAGAACTCTGTCTATTCCAGATCTGGATAATCCTTGCTTTAGGAGGGAGACTAATCTGTACCTCCTCAGCGCTTGTGACTACTGCCCCTGCAGCGGCTGGGGCCCGCCACTCTCAGAGACAGGGCACGGGTCCAGGTGGATGCCGGACCCATCTGGATCATCCACGTCAGCCCAGAGGAGGCTGTGTCTGTAAGTAAAGTGCTCAGTACGTTTGGCAGTCAGTTACCGAATCTGGTAACGAGCGCAGCAGATACCTATTCACTATGGTTTGGTTTGTGGGACTGAAAAGAGATGTGAATGCTATTGTTTGAAAACACTGCCTGTGCTCTCTTACTCCTCCTTACAGAACTGGCCCTGAGGTAGGGATTTATCTTGGGACCAGCATCAACTGAAGCCATGAGCTCATCTTCCCCACAGGAAGATTTCAAAGGCATTGAAAGAAAAACACCCTAAATCCTTAAATTCCTCCTCTAAGTCTCAAAGAAAAAAAGCTAGTGATAATTCCCTTCTTTTGTCTTCTTGTGGCACCTGCATAGTCCCTTCTCCTGGGATGTGAGGAAGCAGATCAGACCTAATCTCCCCAAAATAGGAGCCGAGGCAGCACTACCGCAACGAGCGCCACAAAGCAGGCGGTGCTGGAAGCGGCCACCGATTCGTCCTGTGCATTAGACATCAGCGTGGAACAGATGTGCACACAGCACATCATGCAAAACGTGCCGGATGCCTGAAGAGCCGCTTTGAAATCCAGTGCAGCGGGAGAGCGAGGACTGCAGGGTCCCACCACAGCCCTCGCCTTTTGTCTGCGCGCTCCACGCGTTGATTAGCAGAGAGGAGCTTTCAAATTGATTTAGAATCACGCACATCTGACATTTCTCTTGGTACTTGTTTTTTTACATTGGTTTTCTACATTGCCTAGAAGTGACTTCAAAGAAGCAAAAGCCCACCTGAGCTCCAGAACCAAAAACGTGCTCAACTAAGGACAAAAGCACCTACCCAGATGAAGCTAAGTGAGGCGCTGGAGGAGGTAAAACCCGGGTCACCTGGAGGTATCTCTAGTTCTGAAACACGAGAAACAAGGAGCAGTAAGCGAGGCGGCGCCACTCCAGCTTGGAACTGGGGGCACACGCACAGAACAGTCCCTGCCGCAGGCCCTCGCCTCCGTCAGAGCGCTGCAGACGGCCGAAGCAGGAGAAGCTACAGCTACGAGCAGGGTCTTCGTAGTTGCCTCCTACAAAGGATAAACTGAAAGCCGGCAGAACAAATGTCCCAAAAATAAAGTCAAACAAGAGCGCGTACTGGACACTGAGGGTTAAAAGTACTAAGAATGACAAGGCTGAGAGATGTTTTAAACAATGTCATGGTCTGCAAAGGGTACAGGTGAAGACTGACCACCTCATTGCTGCAATACAGCTTGTGAAGCTCCACAGCCTTTGTAAAGAGCTTTCCCCTTCATCAGTGCCCTCAGCTTTTAAAATGATGAGATGACAAGTTGAATGTTGGTGCTCGCCGTCAAGAAATATTACTGTACGGGCTGAGGAGAGGGTGAAAAGTTACCACTTTAGCACACGTTATCTTGCTGCCTTCATCCTGAACAGCCCGCGACATAACGGTATCAGGGCAAACCAGCATCAGTCGCACGTCCTCCCCTCAGCGTCGGCTCAGGGAGGGCACGGTTGCGACCTGGGTAAAGGTATTACCCAATTGTACCACCAAAGAGCTTCCCTAAGGACAAAGGGCAGGCGTCAGATGCTCGTGACTAGCTGGATGAGCCAGCCCCAAGAAAAGGCACAGGAAGCAAAGAGGCTGGAAATTTTAGCAACACTGGTACAGCAGAGATGGGGCAGCAGAGGAGCCAGAGCCCCTGGGCTCGTTCGTCTATAAAACAAGTGATGAACTACGCATGGCTAAGGGCATTCTAACCACCTACGAGATCCAAAATCGGGGAAGCTCTGCCCACGAGGGCATGGGGACCACGCAGCCCACGCCCTGCCGGCTGACAGGCAGGATGGTGTCACCGGAGGGGAGGGGACGGCTGCAACCTCCAGGCTGGGAGCCATCTGTAACCCGGGGAGGGGAGGGGAGGGGAGGGAGGCTGCTGCTTTAGGGAAAGAGGAGATTTTCTCCTGTTGTTTTTATCCTGCAGGACTCAACAAATTAAGCCCCCAAGAACTGCCAATCAACAGTTGATACTGTCTCAAATCCCAGAAGGCCCAGCGCTGCTGCAGTGCCGATTCCTGCACAGCCTGCTCCCGCGTGACCGCAGCTGTCCTCCTGGCGGAGGCTGCTCTCCCGAGCCCTGTCCTCCTCTGAGCCCGTCCTCCCGGGTGCCTGAAAGTGGACACGGGAGCTGCGCAGGACAGCTGAACCAGTTTTGGAGAATACAAAGCCCCTGACGTTACAAGTAATGAATGGCACGTCTCCCATCTTAGAGGCTGGGTAAGAGAGACCTCGAGAGGGAAGAAGCGTGGCTGGAGGAAGGACGGGCACAGGGCACTAAAGGGCAAGAGAAACAAACCACGAGGACACGGGGGTCTTGAAGGAACTGCGCAGGCCGCGCGGACAAGGCGGTGGGGAAGAGAGGGGGCCAACAGGTATTAAGTTGCCAGAACAAGAACGACATTGAGATCTCTGTGGAAGAAGGATAAAAATATAGGGATTTCAGGGAAAGAGGAGAGAAACTGAAGAGCTGTATATAAGGAGAGAGTGGGAGGAACGTCACGACTGATACAGGGACCAAAGTCAGGAGACTGCTGGTGGATAAAAGGGCTACACAAGGTCGTCACCTCCATCAGGAAGGGCTTAACTATCCATACGTTAAAAAGAAAAGGGTTGGGAAAACCCAACGACTTAGGCCTTTCCAGTGCAGGGGAGCCGGCAGGGACCACCGGCTCCTGGGGAGCTCTCCAGGGCAGGCACGCCGCTCTCCCTTCCCAGAATTACAAGACTCGCTGCCCAAAGCGGCCTGCCCGCAGCGGGGTGTGCTGAGGGGGCCGCACGGCTTCCTACGGATGCACGTGCTGAAGTGACTCTGTCAGAAGCGCTCACTCACGTGGATTAGCCCCATACAGAAAAACGGAACTATTCTGCCCATTAGGAAAGGCTAAAACCTGTCCCAAATCTCACAGTGGGGCCATACCTGTAAGCGTGCGTATAATTTACTCAGACATTGAGGCTACAGATGAACAAAAACGCAGTCGATGTAGAGGGAGAAAAATCTTTTTAAAATGTATTTTACTTACGTTACATAGTATGCCTCTCTCACCTAACGTTATTGGCTTCTACTGTGACTTAATCAAATCTTAACCAAACGCACATAACTATAGACAGGAGTTACTGTATGCGTTTCAATAATAAGAGGATTTCTGGCATTTTTTAGAAAATTAATTAAGAGCATTGGTCACTCGGCAGTGAACAACTATTTGTGAGTCAGGTGACTTAAACACATTTTAATCCAAATCAGTCAGAGCATTAACGATGGTTTTATTTGGATTTTAAAAAACCAGTCCTTTAGGCTAACAACTGAACGTTCGATCTTCTAGAGACAATGAGAAAATAGATAAACCAATGAGGGCCTATTTAAATTTTACGGTCTTTGTCTTAAAATAGAGACTGAAAGAAATACAATGAAGCACATACTTACTGAACACTGCAATTTAAATGGTTTTGTATTGGTAGTGAAAGTAGCACATGTGATAAGGTCTGGGTCGTCGCCTTCGTTCCACTGCGCCAGGATGCTGTCACAATAAACAGACACGCCAGCCTTTGACAGTGCCTCCTGAACAGCACTTTCGATTTCGTTGTTGTTAAGGCAAGTAACGTTTGAGCCGAGTGGAGGCTGCACGAGGTGTATGCGAGAACCATTAATTCCCAGCGACAAGAGGGTTTCTACCGTGGTGTAAATGTCAATTGTATTCCCATAGACAATGACGTTCCCTACGGGAAAAAAAAATGGGGACAAATTTCTAAGACGTACAATGAAAACCTTATTAGTATAACTCAGATGATAATAACATGAAATTGCTCTCTTTGACCCTCTTATTTCTCTGATGCTATGAAGCAAACAATGTTACCTAGCAACAGTAGCTAAGATAATTTAGTGAAGAATCTGTACAAAACATCCCACAAAGTAGGCAAGTACTTAACAGAGAAGTATGACATTCATTCTGACCCCGTAATTTGAAATTATTTTGATTGAAAATCCTCTAGGGGAAAAAAACCCATGCATGTTTTTATTCTGTTCTCCCCTCCCTCCTCAATTTTGCTCATTCAAAGGACTTAACAGGGCTGGGGAGGTTGGGGGCAGGGGGAGCAGCGCAGAAGCAAATTAAATACACCATGCAGAACCTCCCCCCCTCCCCCCCCAAAGTGCAGAGAGACCAAATTACAGAAAACAAGCCATTGTGGAATACAGGAGGTCACCAGCACTGCCGCTTCCTCCTGCAAGAGCCTAATCTCTGGACAATGGAGCCAGCCCTGCAGACGTACCCGCGCCGGACGCCTTGTCCCACCAACGTGCCCCACTGAGGGCACAGACGGCCTACGCGCTGACAGGGAGTGCCTGGCAGCTCTGCATCGCTCTTTGAAGGCGGTTGCCTCCCTCCAGCGTACAGAGAATGCCCCAAACTTGAATGTCCCGCATACACGCTCCGAACCAGCCAGCCTCTGCCCTTGCGTACTGCCCAGAAGTCAGCAAGCTTGAGACAGACACTTCCAACGTGCAGGCATGAAAGCAGCGTTTGGGTATCGCTGCTCCTTTGGCAGTCCACTGCCACTAGAGCAGAAACCACTACCTAAACCAGCTCCATCTTCCCACCCACTGGGCGAAGGGAGCTGCGATTCAAACCCACATCTCCCACCTTCAGGGCAGTGCCCTTAACCGCAAAGCTGCAGGCTATGTGGTTGGATCTTGCAAATTCTCTTACTGAAGCGGTGCCACTTCAAACTGCATAGTTAAGGCCAAGAACGAATACGTGAGTGTGGGAGGGAAGCAGGGTGTGCGTGAGCGTAACGGGACTCTCCAGGCCAATGGCTAAAGCCCTCCTGGCACAGAGAAGGCCGGAGCTGGGACACAAGAGCATCCCTGCATTTTATCTAAGGATGGTTTAATACAAAACACAAACGTTCCTCTGAGCAGGGACTGAAACACGCTCCTCTCCTCCCTGTTCCTTCTGTCTCTGTGCTCAGAACAGGAACCTTTTTGCTGCTCCGTGATCTACTAGGCCTTCAAGTAACCCACACAAAACGGCACAGCTCTCGCAGGACAGACTGGGAACTCCTTTCCCGGTGCCTAAGGACCCTTTGCTATGAAGGCCACAGCCAAGCTCCTGCCCGAGCAAAGGAGCACTGAGCCCAGGCCTGTGGGCTCCTCTGCGCGCGCAGCAGTAAGCGTGCACGCACCACCAGCTCTGCCGTCGTGCTGTGTTCAGCTGCCCCAGCAGCTAGCTCAAGCTGCAAGGCCAAGGAAGACAGAGGAAGCCCCAGCCTGTGAATTTTGACAGACCTTCAGTAAGACATCAGCTCCTGCATGATAAGTCTGATGGTGTTTCAGTACGCCTAGAATCCGAGCTGTCAGCACAAGGATGCATCAAATGCATGTTCCCAATGCATTTAACGTCCCACACCCGGGCAGCGCTGCTGGTCAGCAGGTACCTTTATTGCATTCCGGGAAATCCCCGGTAGAAATAGCAAATAACTGAGCCATCCCTACACAAGCTAACATGCAAACATCCTTGCAACAGAGGACATCATACACTCCAGCACGGAGCTGGGAGAAAGGAAACTGCAGGAAAGGTAACACCTGCCAAGCATCGCTTTTCCAGGTAACGCGTGTTAACCAGAAGAAAGCCAGTGCGCAAATCCCAGGCCCTCGCAGGCTTGTCCAGTCTCAGATTGAAGCCTAGGGACAACACGGAGGGTACAGGCCCTCCTGTGAGAAGACTGACGATGCGGNAGGTAACACCTGCCAAGCATCGCTTTTCCAGGTAACGCGTGTTAACCAGAAGAAAGCCAGTGCGCAAATCCCAGGCCCTCGCAGGCTTGTCCAGTCTCAGATTGAAGCCTAGGGACAACACGGAGGGTACAGGCCCTCCTGTGAGAAGACTGACGATGCGGTAGAAATTTCTCTACGAAAATAACTTCCAGTCTGGCATCGACGCAAAAGCACTAAAATGCACTAAAGAAAAATCAGTGTTGGAACGTACGAGGCGTTTCAGGAATGGCCTTTAACTGACATAAACAGCAGCTGGCACTGGCTCCCCTCGGACTACACAGCACTAACTGCAATCAGAATTTGGACAAACAGCTGACTTTCCAACATAACTGGCTTGATCTTGACTTTTGGCAGCGTTCCTTTTCCTACACGGCACTGCAGTAAGCAAGGATGAGCAGGTAAGAGTGCCTCAGGCAGCTAACTTGCATGTTTATCTGGGCATTGGCATTTATGCCTCTCTACAAGTGATAGCATCCCCTACCACCTAAATTTTATTATTTCATAGGCTAAACTAATTTCACTGGGACCATGTTTTACTGCATGAGACGTGGAGCAATACTAAACAGAGCATTCACAAAGCCCTAGATCCCAAGAATATTAATGACAAAAATTGTTAACAGCTGTT
The DNA here is from genome assembly GCA_013398225.1 of Steatornis caripensis. Lineage (NCBI taxonomy): Eukaryota > Metazoa > Chordata > Aves > Caprimulgiformes > Steatornithidae > Steatornis > Steatornis caripensis. The sequence continues at coordinate 92,930 of VZSC01013265.1, read as the reverse complement.
CTATGATTCCCCTTTGACGACAAGGTTATTTGATTTGTCCATATCAGTTTGGCTACTTGTAGCTGCCAAATAAACGTATCTCTTCATAACTGCCAGAGAAAAGAATTGCCCCGTAATTATACATGCTCAGAAACGATGCAAAGCATATTTTTGCTGTTCACATCAATGACCAGGGGGACAGAGCGATTCTACCTGCAGTTGTATTCTTGTGAAATCGCAGGAAAGTAGTAAGATCTCTTTCTTCTTAAATGCAATACAGAATATGTATAAAGTGTGATAATGGGAATTCCATCCACTGTGTCCATTGCTAAGCTGACTTTCCAAGCCACAAGAACCCTTTCCATTGCTCGCGCCTGCCAGGACGCCTAGCTGTACCCATGAGAATACACTGTCCTCGTGAGAGCGCCAAAAAAGAAGGAAGACGTAAGACCGATCCATTTTTTCACTGCTGCAGCAGGGTGTAATGCAAGATGTAAACAAGCAGAACTAGTGGTAAAATACAAACTTAGACATATTCATTTTTAGTAATCTAATGTGCTAATAGTGCAGGTAAGAATGCGTTACGTGGGTGCTGACAGCCTCACGTTACATTTACCCATCTTCAATCAGCAAGTGGTGAAAAACACAAGCAGCTCAAGAGGATGCAGTGGCTGGGAAGTGCTGACCAAAAGCACAGCCTAGCAAAGTTTTATTCTGACTCTAAGGCAAGCAAGTCTGGGCAACTGAGAGATCCTCACCCTTGGGCAGAACCAGCCTCTTGGGAGAGAAGTTCAGTTATTGCATTTTATGTTGGCATTTCTGTATATACAAGATCAGATTCAAGCCCTGCATTTCTCAAGGAAAATTAAAATTCTGTTTTATATGGTAACATTAAATACAACTGCATTAGATCAAGGCAAGCAATGCTCCTTTACTGACCTCTTGTAAATCAACAATTTACGATTTCTGCTTATTTCAATATTAGTGGCTTTTTAGATTACAGTGCTAGTAGTCTAGGAACTACAGATATTCATTACGGGCTGAAATTATGTTCACCAGACTGATAGTAGTTCCTCAGAATGCTTTTATTATTTAACTACATGAAAATGTATCTATCTGTGAGTACACAAAATAATCTTCCACGGAAAAAAGCAGCCATAAATAAAGATCATTAGAGTAGTTTAACCATTTATTACTAGAATGTCAGTGTTCGACTGCAGAGCAGGCTCATTCATTTCTCACGAGTGGAAGCACAAGATTTCAGTGACCCTAGCGTGACCTGAATCTTTTTAGTTTGTAAAAGCTAAAGGAGAAAACCAGTATTAGCTAAAGCATCAGTGGCTCCGGTTGGTGATTCATGCACTGGAATTTTAATGCGATAGTATTCCTACAAACACGCTTTTAATAAGGCAGTAAACTATGTTTAGGTAAAGAGAAAAAATAATTGCTCCATTTTGGGCCATTAAAGCAGTTTTGTTCCTTACTTTACTTCCATCCTACTTTTTATTTTCATGGAAAGTGCAGAGCTAATAGGAGATGAATTTCAATTAGTCACAATTACAGTCATAATAGGTTACATGCATTAGGTGGCTGGGTTTCATCAGAGAAGCTGCAGCAGCAGCCATCGGGGCTGGTGCTCACCCTGCTCCCTGGCCCTCGGCAGCAGGAGGCCCTTCCGGAGACACCAGCACGACCGGCCTGGGCCTCCAGCCCCAGCTCGAGGGATCCCACTGCAGCCCACCGAGGAGCTGGCAGCGGCAGACGTGGCTCACTGCTTCTCCACGGCTCCTCGAGCAACATCTCTGCCGAGTGCCGGCCGGCTTCTCCTGTCACCTCTCCCTGCCTGAGGCGAGGAGCAGCCCCGGGAGGGAGGAAGGCTGCAGCAACCACACTGCTGCCCATCCTTGGCGTCACGGTCGCTGCCGGGAGTACCGCTGCTTCCACCACGGCGTGCGCGCCATGCCTCCCGCCAGCACGCGCTACCAGGCTGATCCTGCTCTACTTACGACCTGTGAAAGAACATCCACTGATTTCACCCAGAATGAAGCAGTACTCAGAGCTCTCAGAGAGAAGAAAAGCAATTAAAAACCCCACCTTAACTCTTAATTAAAAGCTGCTCTCAAAATCAGCGCCACCAAATGAAGATTTCATCCAATTAAGCTAATAAGACTGGCATTGTGAAGCTCAGTGATTAACGCTTTCCCTTAAAAAACTTCCAGAACTACAGGTGGTCTTGAGGGCGCACTCGCCCTCGCCTCGCTGGGCGCCCGAGGGAGCTGCTCCCTGCCCGAGTCCCCGGGCTGGCTATGTGGGACCCCAAGGGGGCTCATCCAGCATCCGAGCCAGGTGCCCCGCACGCAGGGGAAGGAGGCTCGGCACAACAGGCTCCAGGCTACTTTTGATAAACGCAGGAAACAGCAGAACAAGAGGAGCACAAACAGAAGAAAGCCGCTTGGAGAAAAGACTGAGTATAGACTGAGAAGAATTATTACTGTATCTGAAGCAGGAGGATGAAACGTGTGTTTCTGTGCAGCTACAACCAGCATATATAGTTTTACTTGCCACTTAGTTTCCTGGAAACATAAACAAACTGTATTTTTTAACATTTTGAATTCTAACATGTTTAAAACAGGTCAATAGGAATTTGACAAACAATACTTTACAGTTCTGATGAGATGAAATATAGGAGGTGGAATATTACTATTTATTGAAGGCAAAACTAGGATCTGGAGAACTTCAGAGGTCAAACGTAAACGCAAACGTGAAACTTTGGTCATCCCAGTGGAGCAGCAACAGGGCCTGCAGTGAGCTGACAGACATCCAAGTCAATTGCTAAGCTCCACAGGAGCCCTGCCTCCGCACCTCCACTAGCCCGTCGCCTTTCAGACCATCTCCAGAACAGGCTAGGGGCTGAAAATCAGACTCATTTTCAGAAAGAGTAGGGATCTTGGATGCAGCTATGATGAAGTCTGAAAGAATAACATTCGTAAGAAATATAGCTGGAAAATGAAGCAGGGTGAGGAAGAACAGCAAGGGAAATAAGTGGAGAAGGACTTTTCCAGCTGGGCACTCTTTATAACTTTCATCTGCAGCAGCAGAGAACATGGGAAGAGCAATGAAAGAGAACTGGAGCCAGGGGCAGGGCGACGAGAAAGAGGGAGGCGTCATGTCTCCCACAGACCACATCTCCAAAAAGTCCTTTCCAACTGGCCTCATTGGGAGTTCTGGATTTCACTTACAACTGAAGACAGGGTAGCACCTAATCAAGAAACCCATCTTCACACCGCAACAAAAGTCAGCAGCAATAATGAAGCTATGATTAATATAATACTAATTTAGTATTAATAATAATAAAGGTGCAATCACCTCAAAGCAGATGGGGTGCTGCAAGACTGCCGCTTGCCTGAGGAGCGATCCTCCCAGGTGCCTGGCGTCCCAGCCAGCGGCAAGCTCTCGGGCAGCATTCCTGTGCAGGGGTGCCCAAGCACATTCCAGGACTGCGCACGCACACATTTACATGAAACACTAGCAGTAGCCAGCACAGAAAACTAACAACCTAGTCTGCTTATGCAAACGCAGCTGTGCATATCAGCTAGACATCAGCAGAACTGTGCTGGCAGGGGCTGGTATCAGCTGGAAAACAGGCGGAGCGGGACTGCTGAAGGGGTTATATTTACATGCCTGAGGCCAGGAAGCTGGCTAAGGAAAATGCGAGCAGAAACATTACTATGTTCATTGTCTCTTGTCGTGATCACAGCAAAACCTGGAGGATGATAAAAGAAACTTCCAGTGTCTTGAGAACTTCCCTAGAGGTCTGCCAATCAGGACACGAACCTTGTAGACCACACCAAATAACTACTAATTTTCATTACGTTCCCTACGAACGAGCCAGGTAAGCTACGTCTTTAGGAAACTCCTGTTTTACTCAGTCGACAGGAGCATTCCACAAAGACAGCTTCCCTGCTCTGAACCCTGTCCCAACTCAGATCCTGCATGCAGAACTGATGTTACATAAATTGTTTTACTGTTTGGTCTCTGCTTCTGTAGTGGAAAGTGTAACTCGGAAGCCTGGATGATTCCACCTACTTTCAACAGCATGTGCATTCCGTGAATGAGCTAATGAATGTATGAACGATGCACACGTGAACAGGCTGAGGAAATACAGGTATGGCGGACAAAAATCTGCACAGATGTGTGATTTTAAGCGTAAAATGCAGTTCTATATGAAAATCTGTAACCGATACAACTGAATACAAAGACGACAGATACTGAAAAAACCCACTTCCCAATTGAGACCGGTTTTCTTTGTACTATGCCTCAAATCTAGATATTTTTCTATACAACAGAAAAACACATCCACTAATTAAATTATTATTTAATTGGCTAATTAATTACTCAAGCCAGATTTGCATTTGGGACTCATTTTGTTTTATATAATAATTATAGATAATTAATCTATCCCAGGCCTTTCTTTCCTAGCTAAATATGCCGGGTATCAAAAATGACAACAAATTGTAAATTAATCTGAAAAACAAAGCACAGCAGATGAAAGACTTTGTTAATCAGCCGCCAATTATACCATGGAATTAAGGAAACAATAAGCCTAGCAAACATTTCCGCAAATGTGCGTGTGTTAACGAAAACCCTTACCTTCCGAGTTGACAAGGTTTTCTTTCAGCCAGTGCATTGCCTTTAAGCAGTCCTGATCGTCATTGAGAGTAAAATGATTGGCGGGGACTTTACCTCTGTGTCTTTGTGGCCACTTACTGATGACTTCTCTATTAGTTGGGAGTTTACTGATATCTGCTCCAGTGGGAGACAGGACCTGAAATGAAGAAATGAACAAATGAGTGAATGAATATATGGCGTATCTTGGAGAAGCGTTAAGAAAGATTTTAAAAAACGATGACACAAGCCATCTGACTACGTAAGGGCTGCTCTCTTGGTACATCCTATCCCATCTTAACCTTCAGCAGTAGCAAACACCTCAGTGGCCACAGAGAAAATATTCATGCCAGTCTGAGTACACAAGCATGTGTATGTATTCCATATTTTCTGTGGGATATGGGTGACCATTTTAAACAGCAGTGCCAGAACAAGTGAATAACAGTATCGGCAAAACACAAGTGAAAGGGACGTCACAGCAAACAGCAGAAATGCATAAATATACGGTTGAAGGATCTCTGCGGCAATTTGAATAACATATACCTTTAAACGACACTCGAAAATTCTTTGTGCAGCAAGATTGCCTCCATCTTGTCAGCAAAAATCAACTTTCTAAAATAAGAGAGATTTTGTCCCAGAGAGAGACAAAAACCTGCTTGATTGTTAGAATGCCAGGATTCAGTACAGCAGTGGTTGTACAATGCTACTTTACAGTGAGACATTCAATCTGAGTAATACAGAGCAAAAAAGGGAATCTCATCTATGACTTCCACAGCACCACCGATTAACATCCCAAACAACGTCCTCGCTGCCAATGGGATCAACTGAAATACTCTTTGGTCACATAAAAATAGACATGACATGAAAAGATCTTTCTTACTCAACAAGTAAATCCTCTTAATCATAATGAATAATATTTTACTAGGCATTAATTTGACTGCTTTCCAAGTAAGGGACAACTTACAAAAAGAAGGGACTAGAGCTCTGTGTAATACAACAGAAACCAGGTGACAAAAATAATTCCGTCCTATTTTTTGTAGAGCTTAAAAGCGAGAATAGATGATGCTAGATTTTCTTATTGAAGGCAGATAAAACCAGAGTTTTCCCTTGGCTTTAGCTTTCCTTCTCCTCCGGTGCAGTTACTTCCCACGACTTGTTTTGCAAGTCAGAGTTACCTCCAAACTTCTTTTTCTAGGAGCGCGAATACGGATTGTTGTTTAAAGTGTGGCTCTGCTCTGAAAAGCAATCACAGAAAAACTGGGGCTTTCTTGCTCCACAAATCTGTTGCACATGTGCAGTCTGGATTTCACTATGGGGCAGAACACCCACCACATTCGTGTTTGTGACTTAAGGTGAACAGCACTGTAAAAACCTGTAGACACATGCTCAGTTTGATCTCCCGATTTTAAAGGCAAAATACCTTGCTCGTGATTCCTACCCAAAACCAATCAGTCCCTCCAGGCGGTGGGGGTACACAAAAGATGGCCGCTTGGTTTACACAGTCTGAAGGCCACGTGATGACACACAAGAATGAACAAACCCTGCCTGAGACGTCCGAGTCGAAGCTGGGTGTGTAGGGCTGGAGATGAGCTTGATCCCACATTTCACATGTAGCTAAGGGCCCGCTCCAATCTCACTGGAAACTTAACTGTGTGCCACAATAACACACAGCACCACGTGCATGCCCAGGCGTGGTCATCATGTGAGATGAGTAATTAATTTGATAAGGAATTCTCTCCATCGCCAAAACTAGGTCAAATAGCGTTAGGCCAGCTGGAGTTGTCTCCTGCGGCTGGTGCCACATGTCAATCAGGCCTACTCTTCAGCAGGTTTAATGGTCGTGGTTGCAGAAATACTGCCACCTTTGCTTAATATCCGATATTGAGCGGTGCCACTACTAGTAGAAAATTTTGTAAGACCTCTCATCGCCTCCAAATTCTATAGCGGCACTGAAATAGTACAACCTGCTGCACTGAAGGGCTGCAAGCTTTCTGGTTATACACTCACTAAGGACTATTCCACTGCTTTGCTGATCACAGAAATGCTATTCACTGAACTGAATATGTTAACATGTTTTTCACTCTGCACACAATCTTACCTGGTACTTCTGTCCTGTACAGAGAACAAGGTAGTCATACGGTACTTTTTTCTCCTTGGAAACAACTACATATTTGGCAGTGCGATTTATGCCAGTCATTTTACCAACCACAACGTTAACCCAGGAACAAAGTGACATCTGTGCATAATCTTCATCATTAAAACAGTGGCTGTGAAGAAAGAATATCGGTAAGTGACATTTCCGCAGCTGACAGCAGGCATTAATTAGACATCTGGCGAGCTAGCCGAAGTCCCCTAGTGCTTCGAGCCTGTTCTCTCGCTGTGAGTTTACGGCAGTCTATAGCAAAAGATTAGTCATTATGAAATCCTCAGTTACAAATTGACAACTTTCTGCTAAACCCAAACAATCCCTCCCAGCATTGGGCCAGACAACCACATAATTTTAAAAACAAAGTCAGAAATACATGCTTTACTCTGCTTTTTCTTTGCAGGCTGATGCGAGGAGGAGACTTTTGCACCTGCAAAGGAAGTATTCTAAGACTAATTCTTTCTCCTGTGCAAGACTCCCTTATTTTTTTCCCCCACTTTTACTCCATTTGGTATTCAATTTCGCCCATAGCAGCTATGCTGAGCCACAAATGCCGTGAGGGCACCTGGCGTTTTAACGTCAGTGTTACAAAATACCACATTGGCTATCCAAAAGAAAACACAATTAGCAGGTAAATGAGAGAAAGAGACACAGACTGCAGATGTGAAAAATACTCATCTTCACTAATTCCTATTTGAACAACTATTTATTCTTAATGAACATGAGGCAGCAACTTTTACCATTTCAAAGCAATTACCTTCTGTGCTAGGTAACAAACAACATAAAGGTTTGTCTGTCTGAAGAAGCAGAGCCTTGTTCCATACAGCAGTTACGGTTTTCCAAGGCTTTTTGTCCCTGGACTTATGGACATAGTCTTATGGACTAAGTGTGGTCCAAATGAGACACCTCGACAGAAATCGGATTTTCAGGGTGTGTACGGTGCACGCATTCGGAGCACCACGTGCCGGCAGTGTTAACTCGATATCAGTACCAAAAACTAAGGAACCTAAAGTCACTTGTTGATTTTGAAAAATCTCAGGCAAGGTTTACTTCTGCAGCTGTTAAATTTCAGCAGTGTTACAGCCTGTCCTCAGCGTAAAGTATCATATATATCCTTATGTATGATGGCAGTCTCAAAGATCTGGAAGCTGCTATTTAAAAAGCCAATTTTGAAGCCTAATCTGAACGGAACAAAACCTCGTTTAATGCCTCAGTAATGAAAATTAAAATTATTTCCAAAGGTCTTTTATGACTCAGAGTATGTTCCTGCCCTGCCCAACTAAGCAAACAACAGGATACTTACTTATTCTGCATTTGTACTACCCTCTCTGCTTAATAGACTTCTGCAAAGACAAAGATTCCTGAAGATAAACCCATTTATAGCTTTGTAGAGGGATGTACCTGCAGGATCTAGTGAAAAAGAACGCAACAGGTTTTAAAGAAGCAAGAGATGAATGGCTGCCGTTACACAGATGTCTGGTTTATGAGATCAGAGTGACAAGCCAAGAAGATGGAACTTGCACATCTTGTGCGAAAGGAAGCCGAGTCTCACCCCTGCTAGCACTTCACACCTACGAGACAAGATGGGAATGGCCAATAAAGAAATCCTGGGCTTCACCTAGTCTGTGCTCTGAAGTCACCGCAGAAAAAATATTCCAGCAAATCAATAAAGCTCACGGCCACTCACACGCTCAGGAACATTACTTTCCATTGGTACCGAGTGATGAAGAACATTCTACTTTCTTCCACAGGACTAAATGTAACATGATTAAATAGAAGGGAACTCAGCTCATGCTCAAGCATTCGATGCCTTTATGTTATACCAGCGACTGCAGCAGAGAATGCTGGAGACGCACTCAGCACCCAGCAGCTGTTATTTTGCCACATTCTAAACCAAGGCTGATTGCTGCACATTCATGGTTGTTACCGAGTTCCCAGCGTTGTCGTACAGGATGCCACAGAAACAGATAAAGTTGCTTTCATGACCCGAAGAATTTTAGGACTGAACGTCCAGGCTTTCTGGACCCTCTGTACCCTCTGTACTCACAAATACCGAAGGCAAATAAATAAGGGAAGAAAACCACTGACAATTCTAAACTGTAATCATGCAGAAATCTATAAATAAAATGGACATCAAGGACAGCTGAGGGTTTTCAAAAGCACCTTTATAATTGAGGTGCACAGCTTCCAGGAGACTGGCACTCCAAAAATCACAGGGATGCTTTCAAAAATCATATCCTGCAGAGTTCAATTTTCACTCTTAATCTGCTTTCAAATTTTAACAGGTAATTCTGGTGAGGCAGCTATGAACCGCAACTTTCCGTCAGAAAGGATGTTTTGTTACTACAACTCTTTTTTACAGTATACTTAGGAAAAAGGGTACACACAGTACATGTGAGCAGATAATCAATTTACTAGATTTTTACTTAAACATATGCCTTTCTACAGTGAAAAAATTAATTCAGGTAACTACTTATTAAAAATCCCTTAGCAGGGCAAAATTCTAAAAGAGATAAGGTGCTTTTAAACTGGTTCACATGACATTATTTTCACATCTTTGTAGAGATTTCATTTTTAAGGTGCACCAAGCAGACATTGAGTCGTTCTGTCATCTAAAGCGTTGGCCCTTTCGTGTATTGCTGCTTACTGAGTAAAAGATTTGGTAAAAAAACGTGCAGGTTTCAGACAGTCACATGCCGAATCCAGATAAACCATGCTAAGTTCATTCCCCAGCTATTCAAAGTAGTCAATTCATTTTAATTCTTTGCTTCTCAATGTCCAGAACAATAACGTTCCTGTCTACAGTGAGGATCCCTAGTCGCTATTCCAATATAAAAACATAAACCCATCAAAACAAACATACTACATTTAAGTGAGAGTTATGAACTGTGAATTTTAATGAGGTAAGATTTTATCCTACAGAATGGAAGATACTTCCCTTATCAGCAAACAAGAAAACCCACGAAACATCTGACCGCTCACTAGACACAAGCAAAGCTACCTTTTGCAATCTTCCCTTCACCTGTTTTGCACCAGACCCGTGGCTCAGCCAGCCCGGGGAGGGACGTGCATGGGACAGCACTCTGCCTAGGACCGGAGGTAGAACTTCCACAGTCCAGTGATGGGCACACAAATAGTTCACAAGCAGCAGAACTGATGCAGCACAGTTCTTCCAAATTTATCAACAGCAATAATCCTAAATTTATGCCGTATACTCAGCAAAATTCCCACGATCATCAGCGGGGTCTGCATCTCACCACATGGCTGCTGTAAGTAGATCACTGGTCACACGGCTATTATTAGTTCTTTTGTTCAGCATTATTTGGAACAAAACTCATGGAAGTTAAAAACTAAATAATATTTTACAAGCAAGCATACATCTTTTGCCCTTTTTCTTTAACCTGGAGATCTAAACCATCTAATAAAATGTCTTGGAAAGCAGAGACCAGCGTCCTGGTATAACGCAATGGATCGCTGTCCTGAAGTTACCACTTTAGCAGTATTTCCCTAGTAATAATGGTATTCAACTCATTTCACAGGTGAATGCATGTGGTATAGACAGACTGAATTATTTTGAGGCTCTCTCTCTATGTATCTACCTAAAATTTAGGACGAGTTCACGAGGAGTTACAAAGTGTTATCCTCTGAAGCTATGAAAGCGTTTAGAATATTAAGTCAAACCTGTTAATTAAAAATCTTCTATGTCCGGAGCCCAGCAGGTCTTTTCCTGGAAGGCCGTGAATTGAAATCAAGGTCAGATTGTTGAACTTCAGATGCGGACTGTGGAAAGATAAAGAAAAATGCCACAGTTCAACCAGCGGAAGTTTGCTGAGGCTCCCTTTGGTAAGGGCATCACGCGAGCGTGTTTCAACGTACGGCTACGCAGCCTTTACAGCTTCGCCTCCCACTGCATCACCACAACTTTCGAGCTGTACAGTATCCAGCACAGTATTGCCTCAGTCCTGACACATATTTAGACTCCACCATGTAACTAACAAGCTCTGCTCCTAAGACCTCACGGCAGGACTTACCTTCCAAGACTACAAAAGGTACTGTAAGACCACCGAGCCTTTGCTCAAACAAACTTTGCTGTTCACAGCTCATCTTCTGTAAGCTGCAGGAAAGGAAAAATGCATTCCTGACAAGCGGTCATTTGTCCACCTCCTGTGACAGACCTACTGAAATTAGGAGGGCGTATCAAAGGAACAGCATGGATTTTAATTCCATATTCAGGAGGATACAGAAAGTAATGCGTTTACCCAGGCCAGGTACAAAGCGTTGTGTCATTCTGCGAAGATGCGTGTGTCTTTGGACACAAAAAGAAGAATGCTCTCCACTGTAGTTTCATTAACGCCAGAGTTGGCTGGGTGGGGGCGGGGAGCAAGACTGACAGTATGTTGAACTAAATGTGATCTGACATTTAAAAACAAATAAATATTATGAGTGATTAAGCCTTCTAATCTTCAAGGCTTTCTGTATGTTAAGTATGGATTGATGCAAATGGTACAAAGGAATCAGAATGTTTTTTACCAACCAACGTTAATTTGTTATTCATACGTTTAAAAAATATATTCAAACAAAGTTAAAGGTCATACTTAAACCAAGGAATTTCAAGGTTATGGCTGCCCCTCTCAAAATGCATATTAATAGTTTAATTCTGGATTATGGATTATCTATGGTAAATCTCCATGCATACTCAGGCCGAGCGCAACGTAATAAATAACCTTAATGTAACAGAGTGCATATATTTATACAGATTATGGGCCTGATTCTCATTTAAATTAAGGTCACTCTGCAGAGGTGGTTGTAAATAGAATTTGCTCTTCATTTATGGCCACATTATGCCGGCTGAGCGATACAAAGTGGTCTTCATGTAAATGAGAGTTCACCCGATACATTAAGCTGAATTTGAAGCATGCAGAATGCCATCTGCGCTCACGGAGCACTCGTAGCGGGGTGCAATTGCGAACAATTACAATAACTTTACACACCAAAATAGTATGACTCCTTGGCATTCAGTTTACATCTAATTATGAGGAAAATGACTACAACGGTATGTAAACATCCTAGACGTTCTCCTATCCCACCTGCCCTCATGGCAATGAGGTTTCTTGTCAGCTTAGAGCTGGAACCATCCCTGTACGTGCTGCATGGCCTCTCATCAGTAGGTCTCCAAGTCCACGTGCTACAACAGCATTAAGTTTAAATTACATGAACAACATTCAGGATGAAAATGTTGCAAAAGCGAGTCTCGGAAACACGGCCAAATGAAGGTCCTAGGCAACATTAAGACGCCTCTTTTGCACGACTGCACTATGATGCACTCTATTGATCTGGTCACACACTGCTTTCTTCTGCAGATGCTCTACCTCTATTTAGTCCACGCGCAGTCATTCAGTATTTCCACAGTCTCATGGTATTTGTTCAGTTCTTCCCCAATGAGCGTGAGGCTTCAATTCAGACCTCTCATTCAGTACAATTTACTAATGATTTACTTCTACCTCAGCGCTCCCACAGCATTCCCATATGCCCCAAACATTAATTCATGTTTCCCATTCATTAATCTTGCAGGCATCAAAATGTTGATTAGCATCTCCTTAGAATACTGTAACGAAATGAGTCATATCTTTGATTCACATTTTACATTGAGAAAAATCAAGGTGCAAAGAAAACTGGATTAAAGCCATCAAAAAGGTGTGCCAATGTTGTTGAAAAGACATAGAGGCCGGTACCTGGCACTGCCCCGTGCACGGAACGCGGGCACGCTGCCCTCCCGGGCCCAGGGACCTGCAGAGCTCCCTGCGTGATTTCGTGCAAACAACGGTCATGTTTTCAAACGAGAGGTGTGAAATTCTTCTTCGGCTAAGAACCAAAATTTGTTAAATGTTTAAGCACAGGCTGGCATTTGTGAAAATTATCAGAATCTTTAAATAAGCAAAGTTAAAAAAACCCTAGTATCTTGCATTACAAAAGCTTGATTTCAGAACTGTAGCTGGTACGCCTAACCTTACGATTTTAAATATATATACACAGGCACTTAAACACAAGCCTGAAAACCCCAGGCAAGCTGTCGGTCCCCAGCCACCGTTACCGTCAGGCACTGGCACACGGAGCTACAGGGAGGTAACAGGTTTGAGTATGCTGGCCGGTGACTGCTATGCACGCTACCACACTCCGGATCGTTCTCCCCTTTCCTCTACGCGGCATTATTATTTCTAGGCTAACAAGAGGAAGGTTTATTTATTATATGGGTTGTGATTCCTGACTGCTGCCTAAAAGCTCTTGAAAACTGAAAAACAACAAAGGCCCTGAGAAACAGGTAGTGCACGTTAGGAGAGTGAACGTCTTACACGCTTCTAATATAACACACCACCACCTAATATGAAGTAGGGTAAAAGCAGAGGTTCCTATTTGGTGAAAAAGTCTTCAGGTTAAGAACCTGAGCCAATGCAACATTAAACAAGTTCACCTGCATTTCAGAAGCAAATAATTCCAGCAGGGATTCACGTTGCTGTGGATACAAAGGGAGGAACAGCTCAAAGATACTGGTAAAGCAGCGAGGGATTAGAGTATCTAGGGAAATAAGTAAAAGGGATTGGGTTTCATCGCACAGTTCTAGACAGCCACAAAAAAAAAAAAGCCTAAACATCCCAGGTCCTCAAAATAAAACAGGATTGCCAATTTACTGTGAGCATAATCAAAGGAACAAACAAAAAAAGTTTTAGTACATTATTTCTATATATCCTGGCACTTGTGCATCTGTTAGAATATTCCTCGCTAGTTTTTCTGGATTTTTTGCCTGATGTCTTGCAACCTTTTTTTTTTCCCTTGTGTGCGTGGTATAACGATGGGGGCTTTACATGGTGGGAACTGCCTGAACAAGTGATTTAATTAATTGCTTTCATTAAACCCCTCATTATGACAAATAAGTCAAATAACTTTTGTAACAAAAAATAAAGAGCAGTGAAGTCATCTACATGAACCTAAGCATGTCAATTTATTTGAAGCTAAGCATCGTGGGGTTTTTTATTTTTCCAGTCACTTATAAAAACTAAAATAGACTGACAGAAGCTAATGCTTTATCTGGCTACCAAAATTGGTAACTGCGTGCAGTATTCTACTGTACGAATAATCTTTAAACAACCACTTTAATCTGGAATTATAACCTCTCCAAAAGTCCTGCTTACACCGTATCCTCAACTCTGCCACCGCAGAGCACTTGTAAAAACGGCAGTTCTAGATCATTCTAAAACTGGTAACAAATAGCCTGTTTTCAGCCCTAGATGCCGAAAACTTACACGTGATAAATTCTTGCATTAATGAAACTTTGAAATCAGAGAAGTCTGTCCTGCAACAAAAAAAGGAGCCTTACAATTCTGGTGGAGCGGAAGGAGCCCAGAATGAGAGATGATGATTAAAAAAAAAAAAAAAAAGAGTCCCAGCAGGCAATTACCTGGTGTTCGAGGCACAGGAACTCTCAGTGCCCAGGTGTAAGTCTCACCGTAAAAGGCAGATATAGACAGCCCTTATTTTCTCAAATAATACAGCAATTTATCCAAAGTAGCACTTCTATTTTTTTCTTAAGGGAAGATCAGCACCCCAAACGTTTCAAGAACAAAGTAACCAAGACGTGATTTGTAGAATAGACTTCTCCAAAAGGAAAAGATTTGCTAACAAATTTGCCCACTCTACACAAAACTACAGATAGAAACGCTCAGCTTAACAAAGGCTGCTAATATTAGTAACAACACAGAAAGCCCCACTCATCCATATTTTGACTAAAGGATAAATATGTTACTTAGCACTACAGACCTTCTTTGAGCAACCTTTAGGAGTAATGTGTTTTCACATTGCCCCTGGGCTAAACTGCTGTTGTTTGCTTGGACAAAGCCCACTGCTTCTGCTGGCAGAGCTGTAAAAGCCTTTACCCTTCTCTCCATTTCCCCCCCGCTCTCTGGGTGCCTCTATTTGACTCAGACAAGTGAGCATCAACACAAAATCAAGTACGAAGATATGTGAACACACAGCAAAACCGTTTCCCTGTATGATGCTATACGATGCCATTCTAGTAGTACGAAGGCTCTGCAACGGATCCTACAACGCTCGGTTATTAAGCTTTCAGCAAGAGAGTCAGTAACAGAAGCAGCAGAATGGGTTTATTGTTTGTATCAACAATTACCAAAAGCATCTGCCCTCAAGAACCTTATGTAAGTGCATCAATTTACAGACCTCCGAACAGGATTTCAGCTTAACTGCTGACCGACAGATGTCCACCTAGAAGTTATCCCTCTTTAATTATGAGTAAACAAAGATAACCCAGTTCTCCATTGGATCAACCTTAGGAAAAAGTGTTAAGACTGAATGAATTTACTCAATGAAAGAAGGGACAGCAATAAAGTCTCTTCTGGGATACACTTCAACGCAAGGGTCAAGAAAGGGGTTTTCCACGTATTCGTTTGTTCTATAAACTGCGCCCAAGATGACTCTTCCTCCCAAGCCCAGCAACAGCCGTATCAAGACCACCACCACCTGAAACAAGATGACAGGTGAATCTAATTGTCAGCAGCTCACATTTAATTTGACTGCCACTTCCGGCACCAGGGGATACAAAGTCAGTTGCTAACTTCAGTGGGACAATTCACATCTTTCTCCCCAGAACACCACTATTTCCATTCCAAGATAGGCCACAACATTGGTGAAATTCACCATCCATTTGATTTCGGAAAACTCTCTTCTAAATTGTTCAGAACAGAGATTAGAAGGAAAATGTTTGGTTCTGATTTTGATTTTTATAAAATTCAAGATGTAATTTCTTTAAAAACAGAAGAGCCACTTTTTTTAAAATGACACCTCAACAAAACATTTTGTTACGTCCCAGATACTTCGTCCTGATACCAAAACAACACTCCCCCTTCAAAAACTCACATTTTGATGGAACAGCGCTTTTTATTCAAGCACTGTTTTTTTCAGAAACTTCCCACCAGGTTTACCGGTGATTGATTTTACCAGATGCTGCATTCCAAAGAGCAGCCTATAAGGTCAGGCCATGAAAGCCACCGCCGTCACCACTTCTGACATCTTACCAAGAATCCATTAAAGAGCCAAGTAATATTTACCTTGACCTCTGACTAACACCCTTCAAGGATGCTGTGAGTGTTTCTCTCCCCCCAGCTGACAGCTCTTCCTCACTGGGTCTCTCTCCAAACTTTGAACTTGAAGGTGGAAGTCCAGCGTCCATTATCACAAGACCAAAAAAAAAAACCCCAAAACCCACCAACCCCAAACTTTCCATAAACTTTACAAGCGCTATTTTGAAGATAACTACATTTTTGGCCCCCACTGTCCCTACTGGAAGATGTTCTCTCTTCCACAGTGACAATTATCTCTAACTTTTGGCCTGTATTTGTTGGGTGTCAATTTATATCCACTGGAACTGGATAATCAATCATGACTTTAAATAGTTGGGTGTATTTCCCCCCCATGTTTAAGATCGGCTTATTCTTACAAAGCTTCTGTTGCCCCTGGAATTGTCACTTTACCTCCTCTTGTTCAACAAATATTTTCTGCTTCCTCCTTTGCTCCCACTAAAACTTGCCTCCCCTCTCTGATCCTAGCTCCCTGTAGCTCAAATCAGGACAGCGGTGAACCCTTTTTCAACATCCCATCTCAAAAGCTGTTCCTCTCCAGTTAAACTGTGCTTCTCCTGCTAGGGTAGATCAGTTAGTCCTCCCGCTTTTTTTTCCATTAAGTGGTTAGTCCTAGATTCTCTCCCATTTCGTAATTTTAACGCTTTTCTCTCTTTTTGTCCTCTGTGCTGGCCCTTTTCCTAGACAATATAATTGAAAATACTAGCAACTCTGACTCCACTGCATTTCAATTTCTATTAATTTCTGCCTTTTTAGGTAGCTTTACATCATCCCGCAATCTTGATTTCTCCCTGAACATTACCAAACATGCCTTTTTCCCATTCCTTCTTTCAAACGCCCATCAGTATCATATCTCGTTTTTCTGAAACAACTCAGCCACCCTTCTGTCACCATCCCTGCTTTTATCCCTTCCAACTGCCTCTGATTTCCCAGCAACTGTTTTTGCTTTCCTCACCTATGTCAAGTTAGCTTTCCCCACTCTTTTTTGTGCCATTCTTCTCTAGCGATCATGGCTCTTTACTGTAATTCAGTTGAGTCCTTTTCCTTTGTTAGACTAATTCTTTTCCACACTTTGCTTCTCAACCCATTTTGACCTTCGCAATTTTAACACTAAGCTCTTCTCCCTCCCTTAACCACCCCTCGTCAAGCTTCCTTCTCAGAACTCCAACTCTGCATCTTGCCAGTACTTGCGAGGTGTACGCCAGGCTTTGAGCGTGTGTATCGATTAAAGCACCTTACATGCAAACACTGCTGTACAGCATTTAAGAGCAAACTTCCAACACAACTTAAAATCACATCTGAAGTACTCGCTTATTTACGTATTTGCCTATTTACTCCTTTAGTGGAATATCACTTGAGGCTCGAATATGAACTGCCCTAACACTCTGCGCCGAGAAGCACTGCGAGCACAAACTGAATTTTTGTAGCAAAGCACAGACCAAATCATGACTCGTCTGACAGCCCAGCTACAGATTTCTTGGGAGGCTCTTTCAAAAACTATAGTATTCAACTCAAGATGTGTGGTATTTCCCAGATCTAGGTTATTAAAATCAGCGTGGCAAAGTCCTTAAAGCATGACTTGTTATGTGACAGAACGAGAGAATCTAAAGAGCTCTTTCCTTGGCCCAGGCAAAATATACAGCTGAATCGGACACGTCCATGCACTGACGTGGGAACATCCAAGTTTACAAGATTAGCACTGCCATCCTAACAGTAAGTTGGATTTGACCAAACCAAAGTACCATCCCACCGCTGCCTTAGTGAGAGCATTTCCTTACTAAAATTTCAATTTCCATTCCATAAATGTTTCAGCATTTCATCCTGTTCAAAGTATAAAACAGGGCAATTATTTTTCTAGACAGAAAATGAGGGATATCTGATGATGGCCTTGGTAGTTAAGAGTCTCTAGCTGTTTAAATCTAATCACCTGTCGTCTGTTTAATAGCCAGCCCAGCTTTAAACCGTGACAACCTGGCAGATTCAAAATCACAGTTGAGAGACATCAACATCATTTTCCACAAATAAAGACACCATAAATTGGGCAGTAAAACTAGACCGCACTTGAAATTTTGCTGTTTTGCCTGCTCCGGTGTGAATGTTTCAGTGAACAACATACAGTGCAAATTCCAGCTTCTTAATAGGACGGTTTTAATATTATTGGCTAATCACCCATGTCAGAACTAAAGGTTTTTTTTTTTATGGCTGTCTACTTAGCAGACCTCAATTTTCCATATTATTGCAGACGAGATTAATATTTTGACTCTGTGATGTGTCCTGGTGCAGATTTGGCAATGCTGCCTTCACAGAGATGAAAAAGCATGCACCCTAGAAAAGCCTGCAGATGTCAAAATACAGACTTCCCTTAAATTGGAAGGGCTTGAGATCTGCACCAACATTTTGGCCCAGCTTACGGCCAGGGACCATACATTCTCCTCCTGACAGCAAGAGCATGCAGAAAGAGAAGACACTCATAAAAGTTGCATGCTCTGAGGCACCACCACCCCAGCGTCACGTCCCCTCGACAGAAAGCTGGCAGCCCAGGAAGGACAGGGACACAGTTGGCAGAGGAGTCAGCTGGGCCAAAATTCCTGATCTCCAACATCTGCATGTCGCAGCTGTGGAGCTGAGCCTCGCAGCACCCCCAGCCCTGGCAGCCTGATGAGCACAGCTGCCTCGCCGATATTGCATCCCTTAACATCAAGCAGCTCCGAGAGGTGCAGCACCACAAAGCCATGTAATGCCCATCTTGCCACCAGAGAAACACGATACGTGTCCAGCAGCTCCTTCCCGGATGGCCCACGCCCTGCAGCTCACACGAAACTGAAATTATGCCCGATTAACACAGAGGCGCTACTCACCACCACACTCCTAGGGAGCCAACCGCACAACGTGATGTGTTACAACCCACAACACAAGGCCGTGCGGTAGCATGGGTACTGGAAGCAATCGAGCTACAACACTGTGGAGCTCCATCTACCCTAACCAATCCCACCTAGAAGGTTGGGGAATCTACGTAACACAGCATGCAGTAAAGAGTCGCCATCTCATTACTGTGTCTTGTGTACTCTCAACTCCCATTTCAGTGTAAACTGCATTCAGACTCATCTCGTTCCTGGGATCTGGAGGGTAATCACAGCAATCCAGAAAAGGAACCTCCAAATTTCAGCTCATCAAGCATTCAGAAACCGCAAGCAAGTACCTGCCAATAGTGATCTTTATTTGTCACAACCCTCACTCTGCCTATTAAGAGTACGCACGTATGAACAGGAATCAAATCGACACTAATCACTAGAGGGAAGGGTCACAACTTCACCGGCCAACTAATTTTTTCTCCACTGCAGTCGTCTGAATAGTCTTCTGTGCTTCAAAACCAACCCACACACAGTTTCTGGACTGCTTTGAAGAGCTCAGTAGTTACACCTCTGCAACAGCTCTGGGAAACAAGCTTCAAACAAAGAAAAATAAATATGAACAGAAGAGAAAGTACATCTCCTCCATGTGCCTTAGCAGGGAACTGGAAAACCTAAATGTGGTGTTTGCACTTGGAATGCTTCTTTATTTGCTTTGAACTGCATTGATCAGAGAGCTGCCAGATGCTTTGGGTAGTCAGGTTACCAAGCTCTGTACAGAGCTGCTGAAACAGCCGTGCTAATGTCACACTTAGTTACTGGGAGAGGCACGATAAATGCAAAATACAATTCTGTGAAGATTCTCATGACTAATTTCAATTTTGAAACAGGCCTTTTATGAGAAAACCACTATTTCCGAGATCAGTTTTAGCATGCAACAAGGAGTTATGAGTAGTTATACACAAAGAGTAAGAAAATAAAATCTACAAATACTAACAAATTTAAACTATGAAAGAACAGTCTGGGCTCAGACAAGGGTTTGCATATGTTTCACGGGCACGTGAAGTTGAAATAATCTTATTTAAAACCGAAAACTCTCTAAAGCAAGACTCTAACTATAAAATCACCACATATCAACACTAATCGAGTATCACTTTTCGGCAGAGGCATGTCAAATGGCTGCTAGGAAGGCCGATCTTGACCCATATCCTCTCCCCTAGTTTATGTCTGGTAGCCGTCACTGACAGTGTTCGTGATCCTGACTGTGCAACAAGGCGAGATATGACCTATCTTACTTATCTCTGTCACAACTTGATCTCTATTCACCAGAAATGATGGGAGGCAACAACGCCTGAAGGACGCAGGCCCAGTGACACTGAACACATGGTCGACTACAACATTGTTCTGGATTTGCCTTGGTATGAAAAAAAAAAAAGGCAGTCAAAAGGAAGCACATGTATATCAATTCATGTGGCAAAGACAGATAGTATACAACAATGAAGATCGCTAAACCGTTCATTACATGTTAGCTGTGTGATCAGCAAGTAAGCACTAACTATTTAATTAGTCAACTAATTAGTGACAGGCAACATGGAAGGCTTCAGATGTTCTCAGACAAATGCAAAGATAAAAAGCCTAATTAAACAGCAAGCATTATGCTAACTATTGCCAAACAGGACAGATGTGCGGGATATCGTATAATACCGTGCTGCCAGATAACGGCAGTCGTAGCTGTTCTGTCAGAAACCCTGTTTTAAAAATCCCCGCCGTTTCTACGCTGATCTTGGATACCTTCAACTCGCAAAGGGCGAAACCGTCCTGCAGACGAAAACTCACAGATTTACTGTGCTAGATTCCAACTCCACTTCAGAAGCTCAGGGGTTTGACAAAGACATACTTTACTCCATTTGCTTTTTAAACGCAATAATTATTTCAAGGCACCCAAATGGAAATACATTTCGCAACATTTTCATACAAAATATTGTGATCTCGGCCACCATTCATTGCTATTTTGTGTAACACATTATGTGTATTTCCAGCGTCCTCAGAGAATAAGTCATTGTTTACACCAGAGGTTGGATTAAGGAGGTTTTTGAAACCATGGATTAAAAAGGGTTTTCCCTATAATCAGAAGACAATAACGCTTTCCACAGCTATATGCAAAGAGGTGGATAAAAAGCTAATTGGTTCACTGCACTGGAACCAACGACAAGATACTGCTGTGAGCAAGCTTTTTGCGTTCTTGCAGCCAAACTTCAATCACCTGCTGTCAGGACATACTAGTTAGCATGCTGTTCCACGAATCATCCACCAGAATAAGCTGAAAATGCCATTTTTAAAACCTGTATGTTCTTCTGGCCTAATGCTGCTGCCAGGACCATCATTCTTAAATTATCAAAGAAACAAAAAACCCCTGCCCGCCTGGTACATCAGTATTTAGCAGTGAGGTTATTGTTTAAAGCATCTCAGTACTTGGGAATATGAAAAGATTAAAATGCTGGGCTATAGCTTACATTCATCAGGATTACATTTAGGGGAACACTGGTTTAACTGAGGACTATGCAACTCAGTATCCCCAATTCTTGCTGCTCACAGGTTTTTCAATAAAATTATTTAACTGCAGTTGATATTTCTCCTGATGAGCCTCACCTCCAAGAATCGCTATTTGCAGAACTCCAAACTGAACTCACTACTCCTTTTCACAGGTATTGATACTCTGTATTCCTGAAACAGATTTTACACTTGCAAACTGAATATTTACAACAGCTTTTTCATTTGTAAATTTAGCATATGCATACTTGATCTCAGTGGGGATGACAAAAAAAGGGTAACTTCCTAAGAACTTCCCTGAGTCTTAAATCAAACTCCTTTTTAGGGTCTTCATTCATGGTAGTTTGTCAATGTTAGTGGCCCATAGCACTGCAAGTGTAAGTGGGGGCATGACACATTTACCAGAATGTCTGATAAAACTCTTTTCCTTGTAATTTTTTTCTTTTTTTCCCTCACTTGCAGAACCAAATCACTCCAGGAAACTAAAAAAAAACAGAAGTTGTATTTTAGCTTAACCTGTCTCTGTAGGTTGACGTGATTCACGCCAATGCTGAAAGGGCTCGCTCCCCACATCCTACAACAAAGGGGCAGCAGGAGCGCCAGGCAGCTCTAACAGTTTGGAGGGCAGAGAACAATAGAGGCTGAGACTCTGGGTTGCTGGGCTGAGCTGCTTTTCACAAGCAGAGTATTTGTTCAGTTGCAACTTCTCCTTTAGGACCGGACATCGCTCAGAGTTTACACCACTTTAACAAACGGGTTGATGCTGCTGCAATTTATATAAGCCTTGTCTTAGTGCTAGAGAGTGATCTAAGTCCTGGCTTTGTGCAAGGGGAAGCATATAATTGCGCTGCCCAGGAGGAGCCTCATGCAGGAATTGTGGGAATCACAGTTCCTTCCCTGCTTGCCATGCTCCTGCAGGGAAGTTAATTACTGCAACAATTTATGATGCAACTCGCTCCCCCTTTCCACAGCATCTCAGCTCTGCTGCCCAGCTCGCTGCAGCTCCTCGGGTGTTGGCCAGCAGCAGCCGAGGTGCTGCCTCCAGAGCCGCTTTCGCACCTGCTGGCAGCCGGCCGTGCACGGGAAGGGAGGCCAGCCTCTGTCTGCATTACTGCCACACTGCCACCTCCTCCATTTGCCTGTTTCTCGAATAAAAATTTCCTATGCATCCTAAAGAAAAGCAGCACTGTAGCTGAAAACACATATCTGCCTGCGATTACACTCCAAGAAAAAAAAATTTAGCAGGAGATATTTATTTGAATGGTGAAACACGAATAACGAGATCGCCTTCACTGACCTAGCGTTAGAATTAAGCACAAGGGACGCAATTCTCCAGGGCTCGGAGTACCCCAGGCGCTAGGAAGAAGCTTCTCCTACTGACAGGTCATTCCATATACTCATTTGCAGCATTTCTGCACTGCCCTTTGAAATATCCGGCACCGATCTGGGTGCACCGGTGCTCTGACCTCTGTGATGATCTCCATTTCCAGAAGCTCCAACCGCACAGTAAGGAGCCGCAGCGAAAGACTGAAACAGCATTCTGTGAGAGGAGAGTTCAAAGCACAGCGTCCCCCTTTGCGGCACGGATTATAAAGCTCATTTTCGGTTCAGGTGGATACGAAGTGGTGCGACGGCTACTCGGCAGCACAGCTTGAAGACTGACAACGCTGCCCTTCTCCAGGAGCACTCCGCCACAGTGGACGCAGCGGCGCCAACCGCAGTTCCAGTGCCCCAGCACAATGGGAGCAAGCCGCAGCCTTCTGAGGCTCTCGAGTGAGGAGAGCTAATTCTCATGATTATTTCTCTGTTCAATGAAAAATATATTTCTTCAGCCTCAAACAAGTTGAAAACACTTGTGAAATCTAGTTCTAATAATTGTTGTGTAGGTAAGTGAATTACATTCATGTGTTTCCATGGTGACCGATAATGTAAAATAATTAAGAATGAAGAATAATGAGGAGAAAACTGCTTCCTCTTTTTAAGGATTAGGGGCTTACAAATTGATTCAATCTAGCTATTTTTAGTGCATGTAACCTTTGCAAAGAATGTTAGAAAATTATGAGTAAATTAAACTAAATTGTATTAGAAGGCCTTCACATTGATCAGGAGACTATCCACTGCTGATACGAAAATTAAAAAAAAAATAATCTTTCTTAAATGTATACATATATTAATATAAATTCCGTGACATTTTGCACCAAGTGCTGACCGCAGAACTTGTCCACAAGTTTACTCTGGCTTAGATAGTGGCAGGTATAAAACCAGTTGCATACATTTATTCCCCTTCTCAATCAGTTTATACAGTTTATTTACTCCAGTCCGGATAACTCAGGGTAACTACAGCAATGAGATTCGCAGTTTCGCTACTGAAAAATCCTTTAACGTATGCTGATGGCCTCTGTTCCTGGTGGGCTACCAAGCAGGCTGTGGCTTCCAGAGGGCAGTGTCCTCTGCTAGACCTTTCCCACACCCGCTCTACTGTCTACAGCAAAAATGGCAGAAGGGCCAGAAACGACCATTTTTTGGTTCCTAACAATCCCAAACACCAAAAGCCTCATCAGAATCAAAGGTATCAAAAGGTGTTACCAGAATCAAAAGACCAACAGTGAGATTACAACTCAACAAGCTCATGTCATACGTTTCTGCACAGCTCTGAAAACACTGCAAAACAGTGAGGCAAGAGAAGGCAGGGCTTCAGACAGTGATTTGTGATCCCACTGGGCACACCTAGCTTGAAAGATCAATACCGTTTTGGAGCACACACAAAGGGCTACGGACTTCACCTCCACTTAGAAGATTTTTGTGTAAGGACAATGGTCAAAGAGATTTCAAGAATACGGAACTGTCATTTTCAGTGTGCCTTCACCTCGAGGGTCTCCAGCAACTTGGGCAGCTTTGGAGTTCCAGAGTCAGCCAGGATGCAAGCACCTATCTCTTTACATCCGCAGACGTGCAGACCTTTAACATCTAGTACCTGGACACAGACCCAAAGCATGCTTCTCAACGGATGAAGCGAGCCCTTTCAAACAAAAGGCAACATTCTTCTCAGTAAAGGGAATAAAATTTAAAACTTACCAAAAAATGAGCGTTTCCAGAAAAGATATTCCAACATCAGATGCACCAACAACCACAATTCTAGTGTTGACAGATACTTTAGATTCCAGCACCAGCTTTCGATTTATGTGGTTCAAAGAATAACTCAACTGTAAGAAATACGTAAAATGACACAGAAGCACATTATAAAACCCAGCAAAAGTCTGCTAAGAATCATTAAACCATCAGTAATACATTACCTTGCGTTCATACAGAACTTCTTACGGCTCACTGACATGACTAATACTATGATTTTTCTGTGCACAGCACAAGATAACACAGTAGATTAATGGTACCAAAATGCAGAAATGTTTAACAGGTCAGAGAAAATTAGCAGAGTCCTCCTGGAAAAGATGCTGTGGAGTCCTTGTAAGAGAGGAGAAAACTCTGCCTCTCCTATAATTTACTACCATTTAGGTAACACCTGGGAAACATACATTTACATAACATTAAGGCCATTTTTATACCTTCTAGAGCAGTTTTTACTCTTGCTGTGTTATTTATAGAAATGGTTTTACTTGTAAATTAATTAGGAACTTATATCTTCAGTGTCTTTGTGCATTTAATTGAAAACTCTTCCAGAAAGACAGAATTAACCTTCTTTTTTCTTAAATACAGAGCAACTACCCTGAAAGCCAGGCCGTCAAATGAGTAAAGTAGTATCTCAATGCCACCGAGATCACTGCTCTGGCCAAAAAATCTTACTAAAAAGTTTTTAATTACTAGCTTCTCAGTTTCCATTCTTCTTAATGCATACACTTGTCAAGACAAACTCCATGGGGTTTGTTTGGGTTTTTTTTAAATTTCTGTCTCTAGGTCTCACTAGCTGAGATTCTCAAAACAAACATGCAAGAGGGTGAAGAGATAATATTGCATTTGACAATTGTTTTTCTGCCCCAAACTATACTTAGTTTTCTAATTTCTGATGAAAGACTTTCCATCTTGCAGTACAACACACTTGGCATTTTTCTTATTGCTTTGGGTTGTATACACTCACTTTCCACAGAATCCATAACTGCAGATTCATAAATGCAATGAAGAGAAAAAATAGAAAATGGAGCTACTTTTATTATTTATCAGACACTTCTATCTATTTCTGCCGTGTCACTTAGGCAGGAAGCAATCTAAGACTTCTAACGGGTTTTCCTCTGTTATGAATAGGAGACAGAGGGTTAATAAAATTAAGTCTTTTAAATTCCTCCTACGAAATTACAGTAGAAATATATTCTCTATATGTTAGTTGACAGAGTAACTCAATATAAGAATAATAAGTATTTCATTTTAGAGCCACGGTAATGACATTGGCCTTCTCAAGAAGTACATGGCCCATCGAGATCCCCAAAGACAAGTTAGTACGTCTTTGCGATGGCGGAGACCCACAGCTGAGATTCCAAGCACAGCCTCGCTCCAGAAGAGGGACAGTTGTCTGTATAACACACCAGAGCACTGTCCTATACCTTAAGGAAGGATTACGGACCCACCACTTGCAAACTGTCTTCACTGTATGGCAAGTAGTTTAAAATGTGGCAAAATGTCATCTTTGGTCAGGCGACACGATTTTTTTACTGCCAGATAAGTGTTCTTCTGGTTGCAGTTCATCACAGTGCAACGATGACATCCAGTGGCGAGCCAGATTCATCTCAGGGACTGGACTTCACTAAGAAAATTCCAGAAGATGTCTTGAAAGTATCCTAGTCCATGGTTGCTGCTTAACGAAGTCGAATGTGTGAAACCCAGCACATGCCCGCAGTCTCACAAGTAGCCCACACCAAGGAACGACTTGACTAGCCAGGGCTAAGCCACAGACCGACTGCAGTGCTGCCGAAGCTGTTGTTACAGAAGTCATCGACGTGTCTCTACGAAACAAGCCTAACAATCTAATCCAAAGCCTGTGCTTTTTAACATGTTAAACACTTCTTACAGCAGGATTTGTCAGTAACAAGGGTTTTCGATCATAAATGAAAACACATCGATAACACTTCCACATTTCAGAAACTGAAAAAACCTTTTATAGTCCATTGAAAATGTACATCGCTGGAAGAGATTTTAAGAAATGGTAAGAAGTGATGCCAATTACTAAAGGAATGCCCCACTGCTTAAAATAAAACTCAGACTATGTATTTTTTATAACATACTTAATGGCTACACCTCGACTACAACATTGGACATTGTTCTGCAAGTGCTGATGCTTGCGGAGATGCCATGGTACCACAAACAGCCGTTGAGGATACTGTGCTTAAGGCCCTAATCTTGGTATTCAAATTCCTTGGGTTTGGGAACTCTGCAGACAAGAACTCTGACAGGCTTCTTGTTTGTTTGTTTTCGCTGCACACAGAGTTGCAACTTTCTGGAAAAGCAATGCCTTCTGGAGGAAAAATTATTAGTGATGTTTTTGCTGAAATGTGGCTTTTAACAAAATTAGTAAAATGGTAAAAAGAACATGAAGAGAAACTACTTGTAATGTACCTAATCGACCAAAATAACTAGACAGGAATGTCAGCAGCTAATAGCATAAACCCAACAGACCTTCAGCAATGCCAAGTTCAAACATCTCCTCCGACTGCAGTGCTGGCGTGGGTTTGGTTTTTTTCCAAATGTGCTCCAACAATGAAATACAAAGCAGTAATACAATTTCCTCGGGAAGAGTTGTATCTAATTTATGAAATGGCTTCTGTATCAACAATACAAAGGCAGGATATGAGTAGAGTGTAACCGGTTTTGTTCACCACACAATGGCCACAACACCAACAGCTGTCATGCTTCAGAAATCACCTTTCTAACAGCTAAGTACACTAAACGGCCCCAGGGAGTAAGGAATTAGGTGGATTGGTCCCGTAATACCACCTTATTTTAACAAAATGTCACGACAAATGACTACGTATGTTCCCCAGAGGAGTAATCAGACATCATAATTGATAGGTCAATAGCAAACTCTAACTTGTTTATTTTGTATCCAATTTATTAAATAAAATAGCAATCATTAACTAACGCAAGGCAAAAAGCAATAATTGCCATTGTTAGGAAAGGCACACACAGCTCAGAAAAAACCATCTTCTTTGATTATCAAAAAGATTATTTCCCCTCCTTTTCACTCTGGCATTCGACAGCCACGTTGCTTCCACCTGGGAGGGAGAGGAAGCTACACCTTCCCTTCCAGCGGGTGACAACGCTGGCCTCGCTTGATTAAACCGTGGGGGACGCTGTGTCATGCAGACACTGCCGATGCCACCCGCTCAGGGGCCTTCAAACTTTGCCTCCATTAAAAATGCTTATGCATCCCTCGGAATACTCCGCTGAAAACACAAACCCTACACGTGAATCACATATTTCACTTACGATTTCACAGCACAGTATGTGCCAGAGTAGGATTAATTTATGGCATTAAAAATTCACACATCCTTCTACCCTCAGTAACCAATGGAAAATGACACATGAAGTAATTATTTGATTTTAGCGAACACGTCTGCATGCATTTTTTCCTTTGCGCTTTCAAGCCAGGTAAATGGACGTATGTTAATTGTGCACCCCGGATCTCCCACCTGGGCAGCTGCTCAGTTTGCGTATCACCTGGGAATGTATTCACTGTATGCTCACTCAACAACAGACAGTGGTATAAACTCGTATAGAGAATATTTTGTAGCTCCTTTTAGTTCTGTTTTCAAACACTGGACCCTGGGCTATCTGTAGGATTTCTAAAAATATTTATTGTAATCGTTCTACAACAGGTCTGGTTTAATCGCAAATGCTACCTTCATTTTAAACAGAAAACATGGAAACCGAACAATAAAAATCAAAAAACAAGTTGGGCAGAGGACTCCACCTTTGACAGAAATGCGATGTTCTGAATAGGGTATTAGTAAATACATCCCAGCAAAAACGAGCCGTATGTCAAAGAGCTGTTACACTCGTCGCTGGAGCTCTCCCTGCAAAGACTCCGTAACGCAGCAGAATCTAGACTTGATTTTATTGCACACTGAGGACTTGGGCCTTGTCCCGCTAAACACACTTAAGTGTTTGCTACGTTTTAAGTACGTCAGAGTGCCCCTGGCTTGAGGAAGGACTGCTCAGGGTACCACAAGATGAACATGGGACCGCCCCGTTTGTTACGTACTCGGCACCTTCACAGATCCCTCTCGTTACCACAGGAAGCAACAGGGAACCACCCGGGGGGACCGTCCCAGCCCCGTCCCGGGACATTCAACGCCTGTCTGCCATGCTTCTGTTTTAACTTAGCGTTCGTTACTGAGAAACGTGAGTGACAGCTACCACTGCACAGGATCTAAATAATTTGAACTCTGTTACTGTAAAAACCATCAGAAGGAGTAAAAATTATTAACAAACCCATTCCTAGATTAGTGCTGAGGTCAGCAATAGTGGCAGGCAAACAAGGTGAACAAACAGAGCTATTTTAATTTCAAGCTCCATTTGAATCCCAAGAAAAACAGAAAAATCAATGTTTGCCAAGGAGATATGAACAAAAATTATTGGAAAACACATGCTTTTTCAACCTGAATTATTATTTTTTTTTTCTAAACACCAGCTACATTCCAAACAGTCTCATTAGGAATGTCTGTAAACATGTCCTCAAAAGCTGTTTTCAAGCATTCACAGATTTACACAAACACCAGAAACAGAAGGAAAAGGAAGAAGGAAGAGTAAAAAGAAAAATACACACAACTGCGATGAAGACTGCCACCTGAATTTTGTCTTTGTCAAAGAACACTTCTCTAGTAACTGTGGCCCTCTAACACTGGTTTGCACAGATCATACCTAGTCTTCGTACATTATTTTTCATCCATAGACCTCAAAAGCCTTTATGAACTAAGTCAGTATTATTATGCCAACCTTCATATGGGTAAATGCTGATCTTCAGCTTCTGGAAAAACACTCTATATAGTCATGACCAATTTCTATCCACAAGGTATTCGTGGAGGGAGGGGAAACCAGGTAGTAAATAGATTTTTTTTTTGGCCAAGATTTGAAACAATATACAAAAATGTCGCAACATCTAGGAACTTCAGCCTGAAATACCTTCCAGATATTATCTAGCTGGACTCCCTGCATAAACGTGGAAGGAAATACCGGAGAGGTTGGGCTAGATGGTTCTCGACTCTCTACGTAAGCAATCATAGGTCTATTACACCTGATATCAAGAAGGCAGACTGATTTACTCCCAGAGGTGATCTGGCTGTGCCCAAAGGTACAACAGCAAAACCAGAGCTCGTGACAACCGTACAGCGTCTATCGATGCAATGCCAAAAGATTGTCTCACCATCCTGCTCTTCAGAAGTCCTTGCAAGACTGACCTCCATACCCTCAAGGTCTGTACAACAGAGAACCACGTACAGCCAGTGACTGGGTAAAGGACTCCTATGAGAATGCTCCGACTATGCACAGCTTGCACAGAAACAACCAACCAAGGAAAAAAGCTAGCAGCTTGCATTATTCCCTAGAAATAGCAACTGGAATGGACACTGAGCCAACGTGTGGAGGCACATAAACCAACACCCACATTGTGCACCAGCAACGCGAGCTGATCCCAAAGTCTCGTTGCAAATGCTACCACCAATAATTGCTCAGTCATCCGACTACAAGGATGACCAATGCCGCCTCCACCTTGCACACCATTCCCGTGTCTATGAAGGTTCACCGTGCTGACATCAGCCCAGCAGAGAGTACTTTTAATTAACAGCATTTCCTCCCTGCCCAGCAGAAGCGCTATCGATGCACTCACTCCCGAATGCTGGATTGAATCCCTCCAAGCCGGTGACCCCAAGCCACCCACGGAGCCCAGACTGCCGCATTCCTCGTGCAGACGCCATGCCCTGGCAGCACCGCCTGGCTCCCCACCACGACCGTGGTGCCACCAAGAATGGCTGCTCAGGTGGCACCATGCTGCACCAAACTGCTCCCAGGGAGCGTGATGCCGGCAGGCCCACGATGCCAGCCTGCTGCAGACTCAGCCCTGCCGAGGAGGACACGGACGGCGCCGAGCCCTCGCCGCCTGTGCTGCTTTGTGCCTGCCCACGTGGAGAAGGGTCTGCTCTAGAGAGGCAGAAGCGCTTTGGGAAAGCTGTCGCAGACATGGTTCCGCTGGGGTGCCTCTCTGGCAGCTGCAGTAAGGACCAGCAGCATCGTACATTTTTGTGCCACACTCAATGACGTTGGTGATTACCCAGCAATAAGGCTCTGCCATGCAGGGGCTGGGCAGTTCAAGGAAGCGAGCTTACACTTGGTTTTTCCCTGCAGCCCCTCTGTGCTTCCTGGTGGCAGTAAGAGCAGCTCTGCTCTCACTACACAGCTCTGCTTCCCCGCATACCAGCGGTGTTAAGTCTTGCCAGCTCCTCCCAACTGCATACCTCCTCCCAGAGAACGCTGTTCACCTGCAACAGGTTAAGCATCGTCTTGCCCTCTGGGCAGAGAAGGATAGCTGTAGTTTTAAGTTTCTACAATTTAACCTTTCAGCTTCTCTAGGCAGAACTGCAGGAAATGTCCTTTAGATTTGCTGGTGACTGTACCGACAATTGAATTGGTGGCAACTGCCGTGGAAGTGGGCACTCGGGAGCTCCTGCCTCATCGCACTCTTGAACAGCAACCCCGGAAAAGGATTGTAACCCATACTTTTAAGGCAGACAGATGCTTCAGCCTGCTAAGACTGTCATAAAAAGCTAACTGATTAACATGAAAAGAACATGAGAAGCAATTTCGAAGTTGAAAACTACCAAAATTAATGGTTTGTACTAAACACAATTTATACAGTTAATTTTGGTAACTCTCATCTTTAAACCGGTTATTTGAACAAGTCTCCAAGACATCTGAACGACATTATTTGAATAGCCAGCCTAGCTTTCACGTGATCCTCGATGTCTGAGCGTACCCTTGAGCATTCACTTCTAGAAGGCAGAGCGAGAAGGTCCCAAGCCTGGGTCCAGCAAGAGGGTGCCCGCAGTTTGGTCCCCGTCACTAGTATGTGCCAAAATCAGTCATTGTGCTCTGCACTCCTGTGCAGAGAAGGCTGGAGCCTGGAGGGTCGAAAGAGCATGCAAATGCTTCCCAAGCACCAGGGCTGACAGCTCTTAAATCCTGCTTCTAGTGGCATAATCATTAACGTGCTACTTAAGTCATTCCAACTAGGTAAGCAAGTGGACTCCAAATGATGTAATTTTAAAATCAAAGCTCATTCTTTACTGACAATTTCACAAGAGAAGCTGGGATCTAACAGTTTGAACCAAAGCCGTTAAAAATGAATGGGAAAACACTCATTTATTCTAATTGGCTCTGAATGTAAATGAATATGGAAAATACTTTCCCGCACTAGGGCCAGGGTCTGAGCAGCCAGCCAAAGACCATCATTAACTTATACAACATCTCCTCAGCTTACCGTCTTTATTTTACAGAGTTTTTGTGCCATCAGAGTACACATTGATTATACTGCCTTCACATAGAATAAACAAAATAGAATTAAAAATTACCTACAAACAGCAAAACTGTAACTGAAAATATCGCTAGCACTTCCAGACATTATTTTCTACCCCAATGAATGAAAAGACTTCCTTAAACTTTGACTTTAAGCAAGTCCTGCTTCACCTCTCTTGTCCAGATCCAAAAGGCACTATAAAAAAACTGAACATCCTGATGAGACTTAACTGGGGAAAAAAAAAAGTCCTCCCTCTGAGGACTTTTCTTGGGAGAAGACATCACCACAACGCATCCCAACTACCCCCAATACCCACATCAAAACATGGTTGTGTATGCTCTGGAGAGGGAGAAGACAGAAGCATCTGGCCACTGAACCTACTCACAGACTTGTGACAACAGACGTAGCATTTTCTAAAGGTACTGAAGTAGTTGAAAAATGTAAGAGAGGTATAAAACTAAAAACTTTAAAAATCACACATAAAACACATCATCACATTTCATACTGAAACTAATGAACACAAGGTAACTATATAACAGTACAAGGATACAAAGGGAGATTGATTTGCAGTGTACTATCGCCCTATTTTAGTGACAGCAGCTGGGGTTCTCCATTTTGTCACTGAACATTACCTTTCTGTGGAAAAAATATCTATGCCCTCCTTACAAGCTCGAATTACGCTACTTCCAAAGTCAGTCTACAAAATGCTTTGAAAAGAGCTTTAAAACAAGTCTGACGTGGTTTTAAGCAGAAATGACTATTTTAGTTTGCTGCAAATGTCATTAACACCTGTATAGTACTGACACCAGGCTTTCAAAATAAAGCTAGGTCATCTTACTTTTAATTTCACACATGCACATAAGTGGTAAACATTCAGAGCATTCCTGTTAATGATGCCATCTGGTGCCTCCCATAACTGTGTAATATTCAGCCTTCCAAACAAGATGTAATGGCAGCAACACACAAAACGCACTGACATTTACAGTAAGGAAATTTATTATCAGCCATCAGTTCAGAATGACTCTGTTTGCATGACTGCTGGTGCTATAAAACCATCACCTTTACCAACTAAGTAGAGGTACAATAAATAATAGATTTTAATCCATGCACATACTACAAAAGCATTAAAAATTCATTACTCAAGCACAATAGCATCTTAAGCAACAGTTACTTCTTTAAAAATTAATACTACTTTCCTGGTTAAGTGAAAACTACACACGCCAAGCCTTTGTTTGTAATACCAGTTGGTCATATACAAATTATAACACACAGGAATGCTTCTGTTTTAACGTTGGTGCATGAATCTTGATATTTAAAAAGCAGGGAATTCTCCTGCCCATCCTACCTAGGCTCTCTTTGCTATATTTATTCTCTGTTGTCTTAGTACAGGCTTCATGATAAAAAAAGAAATCCATCAAAAACCTTTCACATTTTAGCCACTTCCAGTACATTCCATGGCCTCAACTGAATTCATACAGAACTGAAACTGAGCCAAACAAAACCTCCTATTACTACAGATTTTCTACATAGTCATAACACACTTTGCTATAAGGCCAACAGCTATGAAGTAAAATACCACCAACAGCTTTTCTTAAGCACGCTTAGTAAGTCAGCGCACTTTCAACTTGTATTAGGGAGTACAGTTGGAGAGAAGGCATCCGCAGAAGCACGGCTCAGTCTTTCTGTGGTAACGCATACGCAGCATGGTGGGGAACGGATACTGCCCGGTAACTGCAGCCCCATGAGCTGCGCCGAGACGTGCTCTTACACACATTTGCACTTCAGGTGGGCACGCGCTCCAAAGCGAAGGCTTTGGTGCTTTATGTACTCGTGTCTGTCCCTGTCCATCTTCTTGACATTTCTCTTTGGACACTTACGGCAAAAACCCTTGCCCGCTCAATTTCTCTCAACTGTTCAGTCAGAAGCAAAAAGCTCTGCTTGTTCAGAACAGATTGTTCTGTTGTACACAGCCTCGCCCAATCACACTTCAAAACCTGCTTATTTTAACTCCTTTTTTATCTTTTAAATGCAATTCAGCTAAAATTTTCTAGCTGCACTTTCTAGACTAGCTGGGACCTGCAAACATCCCTTCCTTTTCCTCTGCTTTCCTCCACCTGATAGCAAGGTGCTAACTGCCAGTGTATCAACTTGGAGTCCTTTACTCCCCTCCCTTGATAGGTCAGGGTAACAGATTATGCTCAGTCTGGGCTGTTGATCCAAAACGTTCAAGACCCCATTCAATTTTCTTCAGTAAGAAGCACCGAGGAAGGTGTAAGTCAGGTGTGTCCCATCTACTCAGAGACACTTGTATACAAGTGAAGAGCCAGGGCAAGTTCTAATTAGCTAGCCTGAACATAAAAAAGTAGAAGCTACAGTGAAATGCCTCAAAAGTTTGGTGGGGGAGACGCTATCATCTAGAGAAGAGTTTCCTATACAAACACTCACATACATGTTTTGTTTTCCTTTTTAAAGAAGCTGCCCCAAAAGTTAAAGTTTTTGTCAAGTCTGAAAATGGTTTAGATTTTTTTTTCCTGTTTTACCTGAAAGCTAAATCTTTTTTTAGAAACCATGGCAAACATACTGGATATAATTTATTCTGTTTTAAAGTCCTGCAACTTTACAATGGACGTTAAAATGCCCTCATTTAATAGATAATAGTCCAGGGCAGTAGACTTGCAATCAATTTGCGTATCTTCTGCAACACAAAGAATATGTTTGAATGCAGACTTTGACGGCACAAGTGATAAGATTAGTCTAAAAACAGTCGTGTGTTGTTTAAAAACATTTTCTAAATCTTAAAGTATTTTCTCTCTTTTCACTTTTTTTTTTTTTACATTATTTTAAACTGCTTTCAGGCCATTTATCCATTGCACTTGCCGTAAGCATCAGTGTGGAATCAAGTAAATGCACAAAAATACATGCATCCTGGCACTGAAAACTATTAACTTAGGAGTGCCCTGTATTCTGATTCCTTCTTCAATCTTACATTAACACTTACCATTTCTCCTGTGGTTAAGCTTACATTTTTCCCAGACTACAAACAGGAGGGCAAATTTTCAGCCTTTTCTTGTGTTCTGACCCCAAACGGTTTCACGTGGTAGTGCAGAACTACACACAGACAGTTGTAGGAGCGCGGACAATACGCCCGCTTTTCTTAGCTCCTCGTTTTTCAAAACCCCTCTAGATGGTCCGGCCATGGAGTCTGCAGGCTACACATTTGCAGAACAGTACACGCCACTGACAGCGTGACAGGGAAAGCTCCGTGCCTACTTGGCGGGGAAGACAGGACGTTGAAAGTTTTGCTCAAAGTGTTAAAGGAAAAATCCCCTTTTGAAGAAAAACGGCTAGTGCCATTACTAAGACTAAGTCATTACATACCAGTTAAGCAGACTCTACCATTCTAGTGACAACAGTTCAATTAACGTAACCTGTAAAGCAATGCAAGCATCAGCAAGCATGAAGGAGCAGAAGGATACCACCTCCGACAGCTCACGCCAGCGCTCAGAACAAAAGGTGCCACATTCTCCTGCACTGCACTACCAAACTCCACGTACATGAGAATTTTCTTCAGATTCACAACAGTTTTCATCCTGGCACGGTCCTCTGTGTGCTTTTCCGTCAGGTAAACCAACTCTCAACTAACTTTCTTGAGGAAGATTTATAACCTCCAATAGCAGATCAAAGGACGTAACATGAAAGTAGTTTTTGTTCGGAGGTGCTTTTAAATAAAGGACTGCTGAGAAAGCGTGCTGTTCAATCACACAGAAGTGAAATCATGGCCACTGAGGGAATACAAGACTCATCGCTGTACAGGCAGTCTCCCCCAGGGTGTTTCCTGGACATCTATCCAGCCATCCTGGCCACACTCAACTCTTGAACAAGTTTAAAGTCAACTAGCTCAGCAAACACAACGCTGGGCTGAGCATCTGAGTCCAGCTTTTTCCTGACCCTGCTCCACTCACTACTTCTGGCCCCGATTTAAACATTTCCTGTAATACATCTGTAGCATCACTTAAGCACAAAACTCACTGCCAAAGTGTTGGTTTTGTTTTGGGTTTTTTTCCTTTTTTAAAAATAAATTTGTACACCACTGCACGGGCTTCTGCAATGCTTTAATAACTGTTCTGTCTTCTTTTTATGAGCTACAGCAAAAACAACCCAATGCTGAACTGTGCAATAAAACCTGACAGCTTGAATGCAGCCATGAAATAAAAAATATAATAAACCCAATAGCATGAATAATAATGAAAGGGCAGAAACTAGAAAATAATTCAACAGATGCGTGACACTTTTGTTCTTCATTGTGGATCAGTTATTCTTGTTAATTATATCACCTATTCTTCCCTCTTATTGATAATTACATGAAGCAGATGGATAACAGAATGCTCCCAGATGGTGAGAAAGCAAACAAGTTTATAAATTGTTTATTTATGAAGAAATCATTAAAAATTATTTAATTATCTATAGTTTTCTACTCCATCAATAATTACGCGCACTGTAAAGGCCAGCAGCACTTTTTAAGATATTTAGTATTCTGTTGTAACCAACTGTTTTTTAATGTAACATGACTGAAATGACTGACAGATGTGCAAAACACAATAATAATCTAATCTCTTTTAACACTGTGGGAATTAAGATTTTGAATCTTTGGATCTTCTGCCAACTGGCACTTCAATACTGGTTACTGATTCAGAATACAAAAATCAGAGATTTCCTTTTGATTTGGAACAGCTGCAGAAAGTGTTTGATCTAATGAGCAGACAGGAGCTTTTTCAGGTCTGTGTCCTGAAACCCTAGAGCATGGCAGATGTATGGCCTCACGCGATTTTGAGCTAATATGTGGAACCTCTGACATGCTCGCTGCAGAGGCACAGGCTGAACAGGCATCCCGAAGCCCAGGCGCTTCCAGGACTAGATGCAAATAAGATCATTAGCGTCTGTGTCATTCCAGAGGGCTGCAATGGGAGACAGAGGAGTTTAATGCCTCCCCCTCTGTGCCTTCTCAGTCAGTCCTTACCTGATTTATCCAAACATCTTCAGTAAAGCAATGGGAGATAAGAGTTTTGTAGGAACAGACACAGAAAGTCAGCAGCAAAAATGTATTTGCCATCTCAAGGAGTGGAGTAAAAACATACTCTGTCGTGAGTGACGGTTATAGGAAGATACTACTAAGTTCATAAGAATTTGCAGCCCTTTAGGAAATGGAGAGCCACTGCTTCGGAAGTGACAGGTCTTCTGACACAGAGATGGAGCAGCACAGAGTTGTGGTTTAAGAGAGAGTGAAAAAAATGGTGGCTGCCTTAGAACCTACGCAAAGCTTTAATAAAAAGGGCCAGGCAACAGAGAGTTCCTAAACTCTGTATTTGTCCAGAGCCAGTGCCATTTGAATGCTAAGCAAAGAGGCAACACAAACCAAAAGCCTGGCTCAAACTAGAAACAATACTGAACCAAGGTAAGCATTACAAGGACACGGAGAGAACAGGGTGCCTGGAAAACTGCAGTTAAATAGTCATTCAGGTCATATGCTAATGTGTTTTTACATGACAAATTTCTGGATTTCAAGAGGAAATCTCTCTACCTTACATCTAGCTCTCCCAGAGAGACGACAG
Source organism: Steatornis caripensis (assembly GCA_013398225.1). Classification (NCBI taxonomy): domain Eukaryota; kingdom Metazoa; phylum Chordata; class Aves; order Caprimulgiformes; family Steatornithidae; genus Steatornis; species Steatornis caripensis. The sequence continues at coordinate 55,476 of VZSC01013265.1, read as the reverse complement.
GAAGAAGGACCTATGCTTTCCTGGACACCATGAAATACAGCTCGTGCTGCCTGACAGAAGCAGGAGTGAGCAGGCCAGGAACCCGTGGGGTTTCCCCCTGTTTGATTTTTCCAGACACTGCAGTAGAATGGAGACACCTGACAGAGCGACAACGAGAACAAGTTACCACAGACTTCGTTTCTGGTGCCCATCTCTCTCTTAACAACTGATCCAGACCTGCAGGAAAACCACCTCTCCAGCACAGCCAAGGTCCATCTGGCCTGGCAACACACAGGAATTAGCTGAGGACACAGACTTTCTGATTTAGATCATTGCTTTCGCTTCCGGCTTTGGAGGAAGGAAACGGGAAAGAGTCCTTGTGGGTCCTGGTTGAGTTATCTGCGCTGGGTCAATATTTATGAGTGAATCTCTTCATGCTCACAAGCAGGCTGGAACGTATTAACGAGATACACAAACCGATTGAGCCCCAGGGCTCCCACTGTGCACTCTCTCTAAGATACTAAGCCACTAATGGCCTGCAGAGATATACATGCACAAATCAAGAGCTGTGCTTAGGCACTGAATTGCTGAGCCCCAAGCTGTTACTAGCGCAAAATAAATTTTGCGGCAAGAAAAGGAAAGAGAGCACTCAAAAAAGGCTGGAACAAGAGGAAGGCAGCTGAAAAAGCAGTAGATGAGAAGCAGATGCTGATAGCTAGGTATCAAGGGGCATCTTGTGGGTATCAAAGCAAGAATTTCATTACAATTATCTCCATCATAAGCGATAGATATTCAAGCAATTAATTAATTAGGACAGGCAGTCAAATGAAAATTGTACATTTCTGAAACTGACTTGCATTTACAATCTTCATATTGCAGTTTATGTGAAAAAATCCTGCCACCACTGAAGAGCTAGCTAAAACAAGAATTGCAACAATAACCCACCCTCCGGCTTTCAGGAACAAATACAGCATAGGTTAATGTCAGAAAGAAGTGCTTTTTAATAGGAGAAGGCAAAGCCCCTTCAGCCAAAACAAGCTTGGTGAGCTAGAATAGAGAAGTGTGATAAAGAAATGAGGAGCGGTCTCAACTACTTGGAACCCCTGCTCGCCCAAAGCTCTTAAGATCCTGCCCCATCTTGTTTAAAACCACTGTAACAAAGATGATAGCAGACATTTTCTCCTTACTGCTATCCAGGTCGCTTGCCTCAGACAACTTCCTGCTAATTCCCACTCCAGCCTCTTTGTCTGCCTTTGACTTTTCTCCCTCTCTTCTCCACGCTTTCCTTACGACACTGTTTCTCCATTTCCCTTTTACCTCACTTTGTAGCCTGCTAGCATCTTCTACAACCAAGATGTGTCTCACCTTGTCTCGCAGTATTTTTAAAGGTGACAATTCTTAGCCTTTCCATTTTGCAGAGTTAGCACATTTAACTCCTCGGTGGGATATTTTGTTCTTTGCAACATGGATTGTGTCTTTCTGTTTACACGGCATTTGAGCAGGCCTTTTGATCGCTACAAAGAGGGAGAAGCACAGTAATTTTGTGCCTACTGGAATTATCTCACTACTGCAACTCTCAGAAATCCTCAGAAAACCTAGGAACAGAGCAGACAACAGATCTGCAAACCTCTCAAACACAGAAGTCTGATTTTCCAGCTCCGACAAAAACGCTAAGATGAGCTCCTCCAGTAAGAGAGGAACAGTTCATCTTAAAGGAGAAATAGAAAGTAGTTTAGAGACAAGCATCAAATAGTTTATTCTGCAGAGAATAAGGCAGGGATGTGCACGTTGACGGAAGACTGTTCAACAAAGCCAAACTCAGATGAGTGGCCTCAGCCATGTTCTGGATTTTGCTGTGCCAACTGCTGCCTAATTAAGAGTTTTGGATGCCAAAAATTACTGACTGTGAAAAGGACAGCACTGAAAATATTATATGGGAGCCCACCTCAGCCAACTGGAAGTTAGTAGACACACATAAAGCTCCCTAATTATGTTTCTTTAGGAAATTACAGCTACCTACTGAGAGTATCCATCACTAATGGCGGTTTTCCTAATATTTCAGCTTTGCGAGTCGCTCTTGTGAGGAACGATCTTCACATCAAATTTTAGTTACTTAAAAACATAAGACAGAATAAGGCATAAGTTATTTAACAAATGAAATTTTAAGAGATTTTTAGTTTAGAACCTCCGGACTGCGTGAGTGCTATGCCAATAAGAACTGCTTTGCAGCAAAACCAATCTTTTCCTTTGCTGTTAAATCATTCCTGATATTTTAAAGTGTTCTTTGAGGGTATCTTGTGCATGGAAGAAACCTGACTTTGGGACTGAAAAATAAAATTGACTTAAGCAATTTCCTCAGACAGAAGCAGGACATTGTCTTTTTCCACTTGCAGTGCATAATAGCTAAAAAAAAACAACTTACCAGGAAGAAGGGCTAAGCAATAAGTCAGAGCGTTTAAAATGTGTTGAGAGTTTGATAGTAACATCATGAAAAAATACTGTTAAAATGTAAGCATCCCGTATGTAAATGTTATAGTTCAGTGATTGCTGTTTGTAATGCGTTTGAAATTCAAGCTTAGAAGCAGCGATGGTCGTGCAGAAGCAAAGCTGGGCTTGCAAGGCTACGGACATCATGTTCAATGTAATTAAGAAGCAACCTATCAACACTAAGATGGTAATGCCATCCCATCTGCCAAACCCTGCATTAGCTGGCATTACGCCTCTTGCCTGCTGCTGCTTCTGTTACCCACCTGATCCTTGGAGACCTGCTCTGATGGAGCGTTTATGCCAAGCTCTTCCAGAGGATAGACAATCTGTCGTCTTGGTCGCACGGGAACCATGTAATGAAGGGCAGATGTCAGGGAATGGGCACAGGGATTCTGAAACTGAAAGACAGCAATCTATATTTCAGCAGAGAATGTCAGAACAGTGCACCACAGATGTCTGTTGTAGGGCTTTGCAAATACAAAATTCTTAGCTCTGTTGGCTAAATCTGAGAGAAAAATCAGCAAATAAACAAACATACTCAGAGCAGAGGAATGAATTGCAGATAATTCCTGACACTAATGAAGATAATTATGAGAGTAATTACATTACTATCTCTGTGGGAATGACAGATAAACAAGTGGTTTGGTTTATGGGATTTTTCAGCACAAGTATTTTCCCCAGGAGGATATTTTTCTCCATAGTGATCATGAATCAGCTTGATTTGACCTCATTAAGCTATGTTATCTGCTTACTGCTAACCTTTGCTTGTTTGGCAAAGAATGGTTATGACTTTATATAGAAATTCTATACCAACTAAAATGTCGATTTCATCCAAGTGATAAATGTTAATAAACTGGCATAAACTTGGAGTTAACAAAACCCCTAATGCTAATGTGAAGAGCATGCATCGTTAGAAATAGCTGTATTCCATTTATTACAGCATGACTGGCTCTGTCATCATTTACGACAGGAAAGGGAAAAAAAAAGAGAATTACAGGAAATAGAGAACGAAACATTAATGTGAACTAAATCACACTAAAGTACCATTCCACCCACAATTATTGAAAAAACTTGACGTTACTATGTTAAGAACTGAGTAAAATATCACATTTACCACTTATTAGAAAGCAACGATAAGCTAAAGTAACTTAAAGGAACTCTGTAGCCTGGAAATAGACCAAACTGGAATCATTAGTAAGATTTAACTTTTCTCTTCCATCCACTGCCATTAAACTGCATTTTTATAAGTGCCTCTTAAGAATCTGAGAGCCTAATGCTACGCAAGGACACTGGTTTCTCAACAGAACACTTAAAACTCCCCAAAAAGTGCACAGGAAAAAAACATCCTTCTGAAAGTGTACCTATGTCTAACCTGCCAAAATTCCTATGTTAAAAACAGGGTGATTTCAAAAACACCTAAGTCACCAAGGCCAGGATTCATCTCAGCCACCATCTGAAAGCTAGGTGCTTGCTTTAGCTAGCCATGCAGACACCCCCCGGAGTTAGAGATGAGTGTCTCCAGAGGGCAATTCCTCCCGTCCTAAGATAGGTAGTTACAACTGATGGATGAACTGCCCTCTGGATGCACAGTGTTTTCTCCATTAATGCCGGCAGGAGCCTAGGTGATTAGGCTGGGCCAGACAGTGGCTTTTGATAGCTACGCATCAACGAGTTGACATGTTTGAAATTTTTACCTTGTCTTCCCTTTTCTGACATGAGACTGATGACAAGACACATACATGCATATTTTTGGAAGAATCTCCTTTTTTGCTTCCACAAATTATGTTCTTCTCAGAAAAGGACTTTCTCACATAGAGTTAGGTTCTTATGGTTCTCCTGCGGCACTTGCAGAAACACAGGTCACATTTTCAATGACAGTGAGGTACCTAGGTCCCACTGACTTTTGATGACTTCTTACAAGCCATCTGGCTGTGTTTTTAATATTATCCCCTTGCATTTGCTCATGCTATGTTACACCCAGTGACACGATTCCTTTTTCCTTCCCTACCCTCCACTTTGTCCTGAATCTAAACAAATACTGGTACCTCTCAAAATTAATTACACGGCTGAGTGGCCGTGTGTGGGACAGCAAAACTTACACTATTAAACTATGACAGGAAATACAAATCATTGGTAAATGTAAGGATATGATATGTGCTTCATAGCTTGTCATTTAAAACCTGATTCGTAACTGATTTGCAAGTGACAAAGGTATACCAGGTGTATTAGCATGTTAAAAACAATTAAATAAAAACTATTGTGTTGGTCTCGGTTGACGAGTTGTTGAGTTTCTTGTTTCTTCATCTACACATACAACTCAAGGGCAAGAAACAAAGACAAACCCAAACTACACCTTACAACTCAGACACAGAGTCCTAACTTACGCAGGAGCGGGAATAGCGGACGCATGCTACTTCATCCTAGAACCAATCTATTGGGAATGGACAGGAAAGGGCAGAGACTCTACTGTTGGTACTGCAGCACCCTTTGCGGGCGCTTGACACAATGCACAAGGCAACAGCAGTACACGAAGCTCTGTGGGTAAGAAGCAGATACACTTCTCCCAGAAACAAGTGAGGAGGTAGCAAGCAAATTATTCCTATACTGTGCTGCTCCCAGGGCAACACATTCAGTGTGTAACTGAAGACATCCAACTACACTTCGAGAACAGTTGCCCTAGGATTCTCTAAATTCAGTTGAGAAACAGACGTTTGCAAAGAGCGACCCAGCTCAGAAGGCGCCAGTCGCTAGGAAGGGTGCTTTCTTCACATAAAGAGCCAAGGCCAGGTACACTTCAAATTTCTTCTCATCCACATGCTTCCTGAACATACTGGGTAAGTCTGGACTCACGTGCACTACCAAGGGTGCTACAGACCAAGCCTGCTATGCAACAGCTATGTCCATGAGTACAGACTATATAATGCAAGAAGAAAAGAAAGTACAACTTGCTGCAGGTTGCTAAGAAAATTCCTGACTGCAGTCATTCACAGAAACAAAGAGAAAAATAAAGTGAGCGAAGGCGACAATATTTAATATAAGAAATACAAGTAAGTTTGTCCTTACCTCACCTTCCACGTACTGTGGGTAAACAGGATAGTAAAGAGAAGATTTGTGGGCCAAGCGAAGAATCTCCTTCAGAAAGTGTTTTGCATAGTGATGAAATACAGGATTTAAGACAAAGTGGTAAAGATGTCCATGTTCCTCTTGCTGGTGGTGACTGAAATGAATAAAATCTTCAATGTTGTAATGTGATCGAATATACTCAATATCCTGGAAAATAAGAATTTGAAAATCAGCCGTGATCAAACAGCTACATTTACAGTATTTCAGCGAGTGACAATGAGTTGTTTTCTATCAATTAAGGAACTAAACTTGAACACTGAAATTAAGTGCCTTTGAGAGTTGCTCTCAATTAAAGCACACCAACTGAACAGATTTTTCTTGAAAGTATTTTCATCGTATCAAAATCTATTCTTGTAGCTTGCCCACCTTTGTTTACAGGGAATGTATATTTGACCCTTTCACAACAATGTCTGGTACAGGTTAACAGACATTCATGGAGAGAGGAAAAAAAAAAGAAAAACTAGTTCACTGAGTACAGGACAGAGAAGCCTAGATCGTCCTCTCACAAAACTTAAACTGAACAAGTGGAATTCTACGGAGAAGAGCTGTGTAAGAAATGCCCTCCAAGCCTCCCCTGTTGAAGTGATAAGCTGAGATTTCCGCACATTTATACACTCAAGAGAAATTGCTATATCCTCTTATCCCAATGCTCTTCATTAAGAGCTATTTTTGAAAATAGGAGCGACTACTATTTTAAAAACCAAGCATTACAGCTGCTGAACAATCTAAAATCTGTCGTAGCAGAATGCCACAGAAGCAAGCCATAATGAATGTTTACTTTTCAAGAATAATGTGCAACATTGTCTTTTTTTCGTACTCCATTACAGCATATGCTTTTTATTTGTTTTGAAGTTAAGCGTGTGATTCATAATACCTCAGAATCCACTCTTGGAGAAAAAAGTTAAGAAAGCAAATCTAGAAGGACAACTGCTACTCTTTGCAGTACTCATGGCAAAACTGCTTATTGACTTTGGAAATTCGGGGCCAAACCAGGTGATTATAAACATATTTAGAAGCAGAATGACGTTGTGCTGAAGAACCAAAGAGAGACATAGGAGGCATACTTTCAGGATGCAGCAGCAGCTTCCTGAAAATAACGATGATTTTTTTTTTTTTTTTAAATCTGTGGGTCAATCATCACCCATGAGAAGGGAAATAATACGGTCTACATAGTCAGGAAAGACAGACAGTTTATAGAAGCAGTATCTTTCACGTATCATTTCTGTTAGGTACACGTATAGTGGCAAGCACAAAATTCATCCTTGAGTGTTGAGGCCGAAGCGTTTCAGTTTTCATACAACACAAAAAGCATTTACCATTTCATCTCTAATGACAGAAATGCCAACTATTTGGTCCAAAACTTCTGCTATGAAAGCCTGTACCGGGGTCCCATCCTGCAAGGCAAAAGCAACATATACACATTTCCTAGTTCATTAGTAACCTTTGTTTTTAATAATTGCGTATTTCACCGCACAACCACAGTTAAAATCCTTTCCTCCCAGTATGCATTCTACACACTACCTCAAATTAACCACTCTTCCTTAACTCAAGGCATAGTGTTTAAAGCGTATACAGCTGGACCCTTGCCCATGCCGAACTTCACTGAACTAAAGTTTCAGTTAGGATCCAGCTGCTACAGGAGTGCTACAAGCTCAGCCATTAACTTAGCCCTGGGTTAAGTTCTGATCTTAGGAAAGAATATTAATTAAAACAGATACTCTCCATCAATAGTTGTATAAAATGGATTTCCCTACACCTGTAAGATTGGCAACAAGTACTTTGGGGTTTTTTTTGTCTATGCAGCATTTTCCATCACACAACAAAAACACAGGCGATCCCTACTGTCTGACAGGCGTATGCCCCGTCAGACATTATGGGAAGGAGAAAGCGGCCCTCATCATGTGACAAAACACAAGTACGTGTTCATCACACAGATGTGTGCGCGAGAAAAATCAACAATGCAAATCAGTCTGTGGGTGGCCAAAAAAATGCATCCAGCCTGCTTCTGTCTCTGCATTTGAGGGGTCTCCAAGGAAGAGGGTAGTTGGTATAGGCCACAGGTTAGATTAACTATCAAGTCAGGCTCAATACAGCCTATACCAACTGCTGGTGCTGACTTGAGTAGTGATATATACATAGCACACGAGTTTAGAGTAATGTAATAAATTCTAAATGCTTTTTCCAGTATTTATCCATTCTCTTGGAAGTATATTTGCAACAAATACTCACTGGATCCTTGCGAGCCAGAGTAAATAACTTTAAGTCATTCAATATACTTTCACTCAAGCTAAGGGTTTTAATGAGCATTTTGACACCAAGTAGGTCATTGGTTGTTGCCCTTCTCACATTAAATGACCTGTAAAAAAAAGGAAAAAAAGACAGTAAAAGTTCACTGTGACAAATTAAAGACGACAATTCCCATGCTTAAGACAACACACCTCCCACAAGCACCAAACAGGTCTTTTACAAGTTGAAATTGCTATATGACTATTGTTCCAAATGCATGTATTAACTTATTGCATGATAACGTAAAAGATCACACAACATCTACTTAAGACAACTCAAGAATGCTGTTTTAACTGCTACCATACACTCAGTCTTCCTGTGCCTACAGCCCAACCCCACAAAGCAATGACTAGCTATAGCCACAGATACCACCTAACGTTCACATGAGTAGGAGCCAGCAGAAAAAGGGGGCAAAGAATCTTTGAAAGTAAAATCCGTAACTGCATACTGACACACACACAGGGAAAAGAGAAAGAAACACAAAGATAAGGAAAGAAGAATAAAGGAGAGAGGGGCAGGGGGAAACCCCAGAGCGAAGCGTCATCCTTGCATATGGTACAAAAGAAAGGCAGTAACATCAATTTCTCCAACAAGAGCAAATTACTAACATTTGTGTTAGGCCCCGGTTATCCAAACAGTAATACATGAGGATAAACTTACATGAATAAAATGCCTCTGATAAACACAAGATTGCCAATTAGTAATCACACAACAGCGACATGGTATAAAAATGCCTGTGCAATACATACAACCAGCAACATGTTAGCTACGGACAGGAATATCCCAGCACTTACGTAGTTTATACACTGTTATAAAACATCTCCCTGCCCGCTAATTATGAAAAGAAAAATGTACTTCATGGTGACAGTCTACAGCAGCTGAGCAACTCTCCCGTGTTGTCCGTTAAAGGCATCGACCCTTCCTGGTTAAACAAGGCTTGTATAATTAAGACTTACGGTGCTGTTCAAAGAACTGAATTACAACTTAATTTCCAAGAATTAAGTTCTTTCACCCACTGTTAAAAAAAATTTGTATGATTTCCTTTCTTGTTCTTGTTTTCAATTTAAACTTGTTTGTGCTATTCTTCAGCCTAAGTCACAGTCACACTGAGATTGATTTTGTGGAACATGGTTTTAATGAATAGCACCAGTACCTTAAAAAAACCAAACCTACCAAGATATCTGTTACGGGAAACTTCACAGATCAGTCTCATCGATCGTTTTCAGCTTGATTATTCTGAGTGCTCAAAAGCATACGTTTGATTACTAAATTAGAAACTAAGCCCAAACTTCTCAGTGAGCATCAGCTTAGTTTCCACATTTGTTAACACATTTCCACAGACAGGTAATTGCAAGAACAAACAAGTGATGAGGATGATGGTCTGCAAGACCAGCAATATGGTTCACTCTGTGACCCATGCGCACGCTATCTTCTGCCACTCCACTGAGCCCAGCGCACGAGCTTTCTTGTCACCCACACCCAAGAGAAGGTAGTTATGCCAATGATAAACTACATTTTTAACACAAGGAACAACAGAACATGCAAAAAATCGAAACTGTTTTAAAAAAATAAACAAAACCATCAGATCCACTGTGAGTATGAAACAGTAGGAAGGACTATCCAAGGTCTGTGCTCGTTTCTCTTCCAGCAATGAATTAACTCATTCTAGATGCCCAATTCCTTTGACTGCTCAGACACCAGGACGCTATTATTATTATTATGCTTTTTCGTGAAAATTGAGGGAAAGTATCCATTAAGCATTTCAGCCTACACCTTGTCATCTGTTTTTTTCTCCTCCACCGTTAAGTAGCAGACCTATACTTCCATTTGCTGCACTCTTGCTTTTTGTGTACTTAACACTTTTTCTTATTCCTTTTACAACCTTTACTAATCAGTATCTCATTTTGTGCCTGTGCCTCTTCTGATTTCGCCCTTTCATGTCTTCATATTCCCATCTTCTTACTCCTGTTTTTCTTTTAATCCATTTTCTGTGACTTCCTTTCACTCACATGCCTTTTGAAAGCCCTTACTGCAAGTACAATACACTGATCTCTTACTTTTTCATATTTTGGTTTTATCTAAGAGAGTACCTGCTGCTGTGCACGGAGTTTTTTGTTCTTCAGAAACTTTCCAAAAGCTTCATCTGGTTTCTTCCACAGCTTTTCTGATCCTGAACCTCAATGAAAGGCCATTTTTCCTTGCTTTCCTGCACAGCTGCAGAGGGGTTTGGAAAATGCTACTAATGGCCCTATTCTGCTTTCATGGAAGGCCTAGCGTAATTTGGAATATGCACAGTTTAATCAGAATTGTAAGGGTTTTTTTTAAAAACCTCGATAACAAGTTTAATTTTGACCAAAATCGCAAGAGGATGTATGACTACCAATCCTACTGGTGGATTACTGAACAGCTGTGACTGAGATTAACAGGAATTACTCCAGTGGCTTTCTCTTCAGCCAGCTGGATTCTTGCATAGTACACAGAAGCCCAATTTCATCCCGTGGTAAAAAGCTTCTGCACAGGTCCAAGAGTAGCCGGCCAGTTCCTGCATAAGCTATTTGTATACCAAAGGTGATTAAATAAGCAATTAAAACAGAAGTATTTCTCTGAAACCATGCATTATTTAGCTACGTTAAGACAAAAAAAAAAAAAGGGGAAAATCTCTAACTGCCACAATTTAAGCTTGGTGTTTGGGCCAGTATAGGCTTGTTATACAAAGCATTGGGAAACTCACACCACGTAACAGAAGTCATAGCAAGAGAAGTTGCGTGTCCCAGTTCACCAGTATTTCAGACTACAGAAGCGTTCAGAGTATCACAGACATTGAAAGGCATGAAGTAAATGATTAGACACAAAAATAAGAGAAATTATATAAAATAGATACTTAGCAATGAGGTTACTGTTATGTTCTGCATGTTCCAGAAATGCATGACTGCATTTCTCTTGAGTTATACCACGTTTCCAAGAATTAAATCTACACCAGGCTTTCAAGTATCAGTGTTACGCAACCTGAGCCAACCGCAAAAGGCCAGATGCTATGCAGTGTTTCTCTATTGGCCCTGGCCCACAACAAGGTAACTTGAACTTACTTGTCTGTACCAATGCTCCTCTTCATTAAGTTAGTCCCATACATACAAATTTTCAATGAATCCTCTCACTGCAGTTCTCATTTTTACTTAAAGGAAACTACATACAAATACTGGCAGTCAGAAGACTGCTTGCTTTTACATTTTTAACTACGTCATTTTTTGTTTTGTTAAAAATCATGTCACTAACTACTTTATTTCACTGAAAATACACGGCCAATTCTACATCGTCTAGTATAGTGCTGTGTGGAGATACATCTGAGTAGGCTTAGGATCCACCCCAGAACAGGAAGCAAGACAGCTGCAGTGATGTTGCTAGAGACTAAGTTATTTAGCTCTGCTCCTAACTGCTCCAGGCACAGTCTCATGCTATTCAACTATAATGTTTTGGGGACTCAAGCTACCAGTTTTGCAAGATGTTGTGCCGTACCGTACAGAATAACAGCTTATTCTGAGATAGGTACTAGGTTGGATGACGCAAGTGTATTCCATACAAGCAGTTCAGAGTACGTGACTCACTTGAGCAATCCCGCACGGTGGAACACATAAAGCTCTTGACCAAGTTTGGAAGTACAGAAAGGGACAACTCGGACAAAACTCTGGATGAGGTGGAACTCTGGTACATGATGCGGCACAAGGATGACACAGAAGTCTTTGTCCTGAAAAAGATTCAGAGACAATAAAGGCTCTTAGTGATCTCTGTGTAAGCTTTACACAAAATCTTCTGACAAGAGGGCATAGAAAGAAAACAAATTGAACGCAGCGCTTACAGTGTACGTACACTCCAAGTATTGCTCTACCTAGATGGCTTGACGCCTGGGTGGCACAAAGGAACTGATGAGCTCAACATTAAGTCAGCTCACAGAAATGGGTCTTTTAGCTTCCATACCAAAGAGTTATTAGTTAATACCCCGATATTCCCTAACGGTCCATTTTTCCACCTCCTCTCTTTTCTTCCTCAGCAGAATAGAATATTTCAGTTGGAAGGGACCTACAATGATCATCTAGTTCAACCGCCTAGTAGGAACATTATCTCTATGTCCACACCTTTTCCCTTTAAATGTCCCTTTTTCTACCTTACTATTCTTCTGCAGCAAAATTTCAGGACAATGTATGCCTGTCTGGGATCTTTTGCACATTTGCAGCCAAGTGAGACCATCAACTAGAGCAGCATGTCCCCAAATCCTGAACAAACAGCCAGTGTGTATGCACAGATTGACTTTGCACTGCACGCACAGTAGACTTGACGAATGCAAGTTTGTATATGCGCAGTGATGTCCAGCTTGTCCCAAATTTGGCACTGCTGGCGTGCGTGCGCTACAGGGTGTGTATGCATACAAAGACACACTGTATTGGTAGTCAATGCAATTGTTCAGAGACCTGTGCTGTAAGGGCTGCAGAGGTGCAAAGGAATGCGGCAATCTCCATTGAATGCTCTCCCATGAAAGAGAATCCTCTGGAGATAAAACTGCAAGCCACAAATAACCTTATCCATCAAACTGTTCAAGCACTCCCTTCCACCAGAGTCTCTCCCATCCCTTTTTATTGAATATATGTTTTAACATAATGTCATTGCACACAGGGATATTGGGAGAACGCTGACAACTCAAAAAGACACTTCACACAGCATGATACATGCTGAGAGACTCCCAAGTAGCACAGATCTGGAAGATGTTTAATCAGTTTACTCTGGCTAATTATTCTAGGGCATCTTTTCAGTAGAAAGATACTATTTGAATCTCACTCATTTTCTTCTCTTTAAGCACACTGTGATTAATTTTCCTTACTACACATAGTGACATTTTGTTTCAAGAAGTGGCAGGTACATTGTTGGATGGATAAATTACTTAGATTTTAAGTGTTTTCTCTGGGAACTGTCTTTGGTGTAAGCAGCGTTTTTGAGCATGCTGATATTTAGGGCTGTACCTCCAGTTACCAGGACCTTTCTCTAAAGGATGCTACCATGCAGTAATTTGTAGCATGAATTTGCAACACACTGCCGCGTACATTAAGAAGGTCTCAGAAAGTGGACTTTGTTACCTCAGATACAGACTGATCAACTAGGGCATTCATGTGAAGCAGCTACTGCACTGTAAACGCACATCCTTATTTCCCACACGTTAGCTTTGCTCTAAACACAAACCTTCAATGCCGCTGTTTAGGCTATAAATAAATACTAAGGATTTCCCTAATACTGCTGTTTTCTAGGCTTTAACTCCACCTCCTTTAACGTATTTTCCATGATCCTATTTTTAATTTAGGTACAGTCCGGATCTACACATGACTTTAAAGGACTTTGAAACATTTGCTTTCGGTACCTGCATCTTGGAAAAGTGCCTACAGAACATAAACAAAGGACTTAGGTACACCATACATAAAGCCCAAAAGCAGCCAGGAGGAGTCGTCAAATTCCTCAGGGTAACTCAGCCCCAGGGTGCCTAGCTACAGCGTATGCCTGCGAGTCACTTACTCTGGCATCGTATCTAAAGACTCTGAGCTGACAACTGCCCTACCATCCCATCATGCACACACATGCACACAAACTTTAAAACTTATACGTACTGGAAAAAGCTTGAAAACATAATGCAAAAAATCCAGCGATCTGCAACCAAGAGTAAACATTGTTAAATAAAGCGCGTTATCAGACAGATCCTACACGTTTCAATATTTAGATCCCTGTAAGTGCAAGGAACATTTATTCACAGCATTAATCAGACAGCCCTGCTAGTTCATTGTTCATTCCAGATGTTGCATGCTGCAGATCAGTTGCTGACTTCTAGTGCTTAAAGCATTATTACTAACAAGAATAAAACTTGAATGTTTGAAATGATACCGAAACATTAGGCTCTTCACTGAAAGGAAAAAAATTGCTCTCATGTTGTTGACTCCAACGTTTTTCAGCAGTCATTCACAGACTGTCAGAGCAGCATTAGTATACAGCAAACATCAACGGAGGTTACAAACAGTTGTTGCTATGTTCCACAATATTTGCCTGCAGTACCAAGAGTTCTGTCACTATCCACTTGGTAAACCTATCTGATGTACTTTATCAGACTAACAGGAACATCAATACTTTGAAACTGTTTTTGAACACTTCACCTCTTTCCTCTTCTCACCTACTGGTTTAGGGTAATTCCACTCTTTTCCATGGAGACAGTGAAATGTGACATTTGAGTTTAAACAGACATGAGAAATCTAACAAATTCTTCCTGCTTCTCAAGGGTATCAGAGAGCTCTAAACCCATCAGCCAGAGTTATGCTGAAGCTTTATAACATATTTTCCCACCATACAAAATGTGTCTTTTGAAGAAATTCAATACAGATATATATTATCTAAAAATATTGATAAAACCCCTCCTCCCTCCAGACCTGTAATTAAGTTTCCTTTAATTACTTCACCAATAATATTACTGAATTAAAAGGGAAATAACTTCTAATTAAAATACCTATGGTTGGATGAAAACTTTTAAAAAGCTGTAAATACAGATCTGAATTGGGGCATTATATTCACCTGTATAATACATAATTATGACTCGTTAATAGAATAGCTAAATGCAGGAAAGGAAAATATCATTGCAGTGTAGTCTTCTACTCTCTGGTATCCAATACCTTCCTGGAAGCAAGGAACACAACAATGGAAGTAGGAGACATTATTAGGGGGCTTAGGAAGGCATCAAGAACCTGCAGATAAACTAGGAATTTAGTTCCCTCGCATTTCACTTTCCAGGCACTAATGAGCCGCATAACAGCTCTAGATTTAAGAGATGGAAACATTTAGCAACTTTACACAAATTCCCCAGTAGTAAACTTCCCTTGAGGGCTAAGATGCAATCACACCCACACTTCAGCCAAACTCCTGTTTCTGAAACCATGCTGTGTAGGGAGGGTCAGCAGTAACTCCTTCAGGACAAGATTCTGAGATACAGTCAAGAAGATTACCTCATGCCATCCTTTCAACATACTCGTTTTTCTAAAGTTTCTTTTACCAACAGGTGGATCAAGCAAACGCAAGCTACGGAAGCATGCAAGCAAAATATTTGAGAACCCCAAGACCTACAGATTCTTCAGCTCTGAGAAAAGGACCTTGCATGAGTGTTTATCTTAGGACAAGTCTTCAGAAAGGAATGCTATTTTCTCCACAGATACCCATCTCAGAATCCAAACTGTTCAGAGATGTCTTCAGGGGAAAAAAGAATGGGACTGCAGTGTTCAATAATAAACACTGTGAACATACCTTGAACAGAAACAACGGTGCATAAGAAGGGCAGAATGTCAGAAGAGGGCAAAAAAGGTGACAGATCCTTATCCTAAGCAGAATGCTACAAGCAGAGAACTCAGCTAGTCTACAGAGAGGTTACTTCCAGACATAGTTACAGATCACTGCTTTGAAGTGCTATTTCAGTATAATGGAGTAACTTCTCAGCAAGCCCCTCACCTCAGTATTATTTTAAAATAAAGTTATTTTGTTCTGGAATAACTATCTTGCTTGAATTTTATTTTAGACTACATTATCCATAAATCACCTGTTCCGCAATGGACTCTGCGCAGTGTGATTGTTCTGTCACACGTACGTCAATCAGTGTTTTAAGTATACCACAGACTTCTAGCACTGCATTTTCCTCTCTCCCTAATGAATTCAAGCTATGTTACTCAGTAAATACGTACCAAGAAGGCTCTGTGTTCGCTTTGCTTTGGTAACTTAGGAGATTTGCATTTGTAGCAGATTCACAATGTTTAATTCCTTTGGGTAGGGCCCCTCTTTGATCAGGAAACAGCTTAACAGAATTAGTCTTCAAGGAGTTCTGATTTTTCTTAAAGTTTATTCCTAAATTTCCTTTAAGCCAGGTAAGTTCAGACATTGTCAGTCACCAATGACTACTACTACAAGTAGAAAGATGTTTTCTCAAATGGTTCTACAGTTGCCAAACTCATCGTCTATAAAGTCCTTGCTGCTGAGACCTTGTGTCTGTAGAAATTACATGTATTTTAAAGCGTGGAAGATCTTGGGTGGGCTCAGTGTCTTTCCGTCTACTTTTTTAAAGCATCTATACGTTTTATCTTTCTTTCTAGGATCTATAAATAAAGTGCAGGGCTCAGAAAGGGCCAAAGTTCCTGGAGAGGCTTTTGCTGACGTGGTTAAGTATAGGTTCTCTCCAAGAATGCAGAGAAATTTTGGGGAAAAAGTGTCTAAACCACATTTACAGATGTGTTCTGCTCCACCAGGATCTCAGTGTTCAAGGTCAGCAGCAGCAATCATTTTAAGATAAAAAGGCTTTGTCTTCCCCCCTACTACAGAGAATTCTAGAAAACTGAATCAATTCTTTCAGTAGCAGAAGACTGAGCATTTCGAAATGAGAACATTTAACTGCAAAGTTAAAGACAGCTTTATTGCCCCCTGAAATGAGATGATCAGTACTGTAATGTCCAGCAATTTTTGCGGTAAGTCAGCTTTAGAATGAACGTTTCTTCACAGGAAGAAGTGGCCTTCTTCCACAATTTCAACTAGCATTTTTCCAGCAAAAATAAATTCTTAACTTTTTGTCCACCCAGTCCTACTAGAGGTGGGAAGTTGCCGCTGGAGGTTGGAAATTTCAGTAAGTTAATAGTGAAGGTAAAGAAATGAAAAAAGAAAGGTCAGAAACCCCCCAACCTAACTACTGCAGATGCTATCACTTTCAGATTTGTCCTAAAAACGTAACATTGAATGTCGTTACTAAGATTTGGAAAGCAGTAACTATTAATCCGTACTTACCTAGTTTCATGCTTCTCATCAATACAGAGCAGGCGGATACAGAAAGCATTTGAAGCTCCTCTGTACACTGGACGAAAGGCACCTTTTTCTTCAGTGTCAAGGAGGGGTGTTGCTGAGGCTTTGCAATCTTTGACCCTGACATCATCTAACAGCAGTTCAGTATGGGAAACAGTAATGGCTCCATCTTTCTGCAATAATAATAGACAAGTGATCACTTACAGCATTTCAGAAAGTATTTTTGTTTTTTAATTAAAAAGTCTTGCACGTTTCCTATCTTACAGCATTCCAAGCAGACACACAGGGATGTACTTTATACTTGTCATATTTTGATAAACACAAAAGTTCAAGGAGGTATTTTTAATGCGATATCTGTTTCTGAAACGCTAGATAAAAGTGGCCTTTAAAAAATACACACATTCTTGCTGAAAAGCGATATAATATTCACAAATTAATAGTTACCATTAGGGTCTCTTTGTGAGGCAATAAAATATTTATCTTTCAGAAATGTTTCTATATTAAAAAACGTGTTTCCAGATGCATATTGAAAATATGTGGAAGTTAAAAACACGTTACGTTAAAGAAAATGGGATCAATGCAGAGAATATCGTGGAAATTAAATGAACAATAATGGAAAGAAAACTAGAGTAGCTTTGACACAGTACTGAGAGAGATACTAGAAGACAGATGCAATCGTTTAAAATTTCTCAGAATGAGTTTTCTGCTGATGTATGCTGTACCAATACATTTCATAGTAACGGTCTTCTATCAAGTCGTACATCACTCAATGGAAGAGGCACAGACAGAACATATGCCCTTTAACTTCCACAAATTACAGGGGAAACAGAAGCTATCTTGCTGCTTTTCAGCTTTAGTAGCTTCCCATCAGTAGCAGATTTTTAGCTCCATAATGCAGTCAAGTCAAAATCTCAGGACTCGCAGATCTTCTGCGTAAGACAACTCTTGCCCTGCCTGTTCTAGGAATGCTCTCTCAACATCTGCAGAGCCCACTCAAAGCTGTGCTTCCACATAGCTTTACTCAGCAGCACCTGCACAAACAGACCCCCATCTTTTTCCTCCTTTCAGTGCCACTTGATTCCCACCCCCGTGCTGTCTGGCTGTTCACGTGGAAGTGGATGGGAAAACTCATCCCTTACTAACTATAACCACTCCACCCAGATCCTAGCTGGAGCAGCTTCTGATCTATGCACAACAGCAGATACAAGCGTGGGTCCATGCAGGGGACTTTGCAGGAGTAGAAATAATAAGCATTGCTTGTCCTAATAGCCTTCACCCTCGCTTCAAATTAGCTTTTAAGTTTATCAGCGTCACTGCGTACAGTGGTATTACCTGCACAGTTGCATCCTGATCATGAATATGTTCAAAGTTTCGAGATGAAATGGACTCCGATTCTTGACTTGTTTGGTTGCTTTTATCTTTATCTGAGTAACAAAAAAACACAAATGCATCAGTCTTAAAAATGATAGCTTAAGCCTCAGAATCACAGCAATGACTAGGAGTGCGCCAGACTACCAATATTAAAAGGTTTATTTCATTTAACAGCCACAATCAAAATAGACCCTCCTATAGTTATTTGGCTAGAACTTCATTAGACTATTTTATTTCAAGGGAAAAAAAAAAAGGAGACTTGGTTGTAAAATAAGAATTGTAAAAGACAGTTTGGAAGCAATTCCTAACTTGCATATTTATGTAGTAAATTTTTACCCTATCTGAAGAGAAAAATATGAGTCATTAGTGTATCGACTAGTACTTTAAGCCCTGTGCCTGTTGCTAACTCGTTTTCTGATGATGACAAGGATGAGCAAGCGCTCTTGATTCTCAGATTAGTTCTAAAAGAACTGAAATTCAGAATAAACCCTAGTCAAGCCAGAACCCTTACTAACTGGCGCAAGCAGGGACACGAAATGGGGATTTAAATTCTCTTCTCAGTTGCTAGAACTAAATAGGTCTCTACACCCCATTTTACTTCTTATAAAAGGCAGCCGCTCTTTCTCCAATCTCTGATGGTTTGTGTATTTTTTCCTCTTCCTCTGATCTAAGCATTTCTCTCCTCTGCCGCTTTCCTTGAATTATTTTAATCATCAACTTGGAAAAGAAACATTGACATACTAGCAAATCCTACATATTACTCCAAATAACCACCAAAATTACTGAAGCAAAGTGTCAGCTGCTGTATTTTTTAGCCCCTGAACATATCTTCAATAGTTCTGCCATTCCTTTAATTGCCACCTCCCAAATTTTACAAGCACATTCAGTTTGTTTTTATACTTAAAAATAAGCCTGAAAATAAGTTTTAACCAATAAACTCGAGGTATGGGTACCACTGCTACAGCAAACATCCGGCCAGGATGCCCTTGCATGTCAAAGCTCCAGTAACACAAGGAAGTCAAAGTTTCTGAGCTTCACGAGGAAGGAAAAAAACTTCGGAAAACCCAGCACAACAGAATTCTTCGCTTGTCTCTCTGAACTTTACCTCAGGAAACCCATCTAAGCTACACTCACTGACATAAGCATTTCTTCATACAGTAATATTTCTTTTTTAAAACACAAACCTCAAAGGTTTAAAATAATTCAGCCAAAAGTACTTTTAAAAATCTGTTATCTGAAAATCTGTTTCTTTCCTAGTACAAAAAATGCAGATGCAATGTGCAGGGCAGGAAGAAACACATGGGTTAGAAATCACGGTTTCTCCAGGGGTATCACAGATGTGAGACTTCACAGAAATGATCAAATGTCGTCTTGATTAACCCAGCTACATTTCTCATTACAAACAGCCTTGCAGGTGTCAGAAGTTAATTAATACAAGTCTCCTGTTGTCATGTAAATATTGATATGTTGTTTCTGACTTTATACTAAAATGAAACCCCTTAAGGGCTCCACCATCCACTGCTGTCAAATGTAGCTGCATCGCTGTTTACATATATGCTGTACACAAGTGACTGGGAAGAACATAAATGTTGTTGAACAAAAAGAAAATTAAAATAATCCGGTGATTGCTGGGTTGTGAGCAGAGGTACAGTCAGCAGGACCAAGAAGCCAGTTCACCATGAAGCCTGATGAAAAGCCCTTGAATCATTCCCACGGCATCGTAATGTTTTCCAGCGACTAATTCATGACAACATATAGAGTAACAACCAAATTACTGTAATTACCTCGCAACATAAGTGGCATATCAATACTGTGTTAAAGACAGATTTTTGTATACTCTTTCGTTATTATTCGGTATTACATTTTGAAAGGAAAAATAATATCAATCTGTGGTCTCTACTTACAAGCTAAAGAGCTTGAAAAAATATCCTTATTATGTGGAGGTTTTTAAATGTGGGAACATAAGATTACTCTACAAAGAAATGCAGCTCGCATTTTAAATTCTCAGCCTTTGAATTCATTAAAAGAAAGTCCACATCCTCTATTGATGTAAGGCGTCTAGTGAACCTTCACATCGAAGGACAATTTGGCAGCAAATTTTGAATACAGTAGCCTGCAGAAATGGTGCAATCATTAAAACAGCATTCACATAATTGTGCATGTGTTACGCAATAAAACAAAACAAACTATATATGACTGACACTGTAATAAATTCCAAGGAGGTTGGTTGGCCCTTATATTGGAAAGGCTTAGCAACGTAGTACTTGGATGCAACTCTCATACGGGCTCTACAGTTACCCAAAAAAACCCCAAACAAGACCATTCTCTTTTCCAATTACACTTTTAATAAAATGAAAGTCAGAAAGGAGAGGAACTGTGCTTATGAGTTGGTTGGGTTTTTTGTCCTGTAAACTTCTTTATGAAAACAGTGGGCTTTCTTTTCTTAATTTAAAAAAAAAACACCCGCAAAAAATTACTGCTTTTCCTAGAATTCTTTATGAATGAAAACTGAAATTAATCTTGAGTCACATCCCGTGCAATAATGAAACCCAAATCATTCAGAGGAAAGGGCTTTTCACTCAAACTGCTTGAAAAATACAGACTTTTTGTTTATAATGAGTCAAATGTGTAATAAGCAGTAAAAAGAAAAGCTGTTTATCGAATATCTATCATTTAAGGCATATATTTTAAAAAAAAAAGGTAACAAACTTCTGTAAGTTGTGACAAGCTCATGTCTTATTGAACTGCTATTAAAAAATTAGAGTAATAATAGTGTGCATTTGATTTTTTTCCTTTTTCCTTTCTCTGAAATTCAACTACCACAGCCTATAGTTTCATCTCTTTCTGGCCATTCTGGGCAGGTATCAACAACAACTTAATATTTCAGTACAACTAACGCTTCGCAAAGCATCATAATTGTTTGTTTATATTCTAAAATGTGCAAAGCCACAACAACAATTTTTATTATTCAGTTATAACAATTAATATTCCTGAGCAGTGTACAGCAAAGAGCTAATTCTAAGTTTACTAATACATTTCTAGTGGCTTGCTCTCTCTCTCTAGGAACAGTGTGAGAGTCAGGCTCTTAGCTTGACCTATAACCACGTACTCATTGAAAGGCTCAGCAGCACAGAATTTGCCACAAAATACGAGCATACAGTTTGCAGTCCCTGGACAAGGAAAGCACAACAGAAGGGTTCTAAGGGTTTTACCAGAACCAGGTAACAGTCACAGGATGGTTAAGGTTGGCAGGGACTGCTGGAGGTTATCTTGTCCAAGCCCTCTGCTCGCGCAGGGCCACCTACCGCAGCCTGCCCAGGACTGTGTTCCAACTGATTTTCAGAATACGCTATGGTGAGCGTATTCTTTCTTCCTTCCTCAGCCTCATTTATGTTTCTACACGTCTGTTACCTATTTTAAGATAATACTCCTGAAGCTCAAGGAGCACAGAGTAATACAGGAGGAGATAGCTGGCTTCCTTCATCTGTTATTTGCAAGATGTTTCCTTGCAGGGGAGGGGAACGCCATAGGAGCATCTATAAGACTTTTTTCTTTCCCTTTTCTGTTCCACAACTGTCAGCTCTGAGATACCAGCTGGTGACTGCTCTGTAGCTCCCTAGCTGCCTTTTTTGCCTGCTGCTTTGTGTTCAGACAAGCAGATAGGCAACAACCTAACAGTGTTTTTTTTTTCTTAATTCTATTACTGATAATTAGTGGATAGCAAAATACTGCTCTTCTGCACAAAAAGCCCTCCGACACTGAAAAGTAAAAATGACAACAGTAAGTCATTAACATGACACTATTGTTCTACAAACAGGTGACATATTTACTTTACTGGTTTTTATCATTTGCAGTAAGCTGGCTTGCAGATGCATTGCCCAACCGATATATCACGCCCAATACAAAAATAAAGAGACAGTCCCTGATCTCCCAAGATCTTGTAACCTTGAAGACTGTAAACAATAAGCAAAGAAAGGAGTTGGACCACAAGGAACTAAGACGACACAAGTCAACGGGACAACACAATAGCCACAGTCAACCAGCTGCTTAGCTACTGACAGACATTAGAACCAGATTTCAAAATTAAGTCTTCAATTAATAGGACAACTGTAGCTAACATATAAAATATACCTGATGCTTCAGCTTTCTGAAACTTGAAATCTACGTTTATCCCTTACCTGGTATAGACCAGCTGTGTTTTCATGCTAGTAAACCTATATAGTCCTGCAACCTTTTGCAAAACCTACCCAGAAGCCAGAAATAAATGCACCTTGAATCTATCTAGGATTTTAGAATACAGATACCTTCTTCAATGCTTGGCTTCTGGGGCATTTTGAGAATATCTTCAGGGTGTGGTTTACAGAGCCCATGGAAAGGCCCTAAGTCAAAACACTCTTGAAACAAAGAAACATTTACTTGAGAACATAAACTCATGAATCCCACCGCAGTGTCGCCATCCTGAAATACAAAAGCAATGTCACACATATGTAAGAATAGAGCACGCGATTTTAGGTCAGGACAAAATATTGAATGCAAAACCTCCCGAAACAGAGAAGTTAGTGTTCCATCTCTGGCCGTGCATAATAAAAAAGTATAAAGGAACTATTTCAGCAAAAGTTAAAGATCCCTTCCCCCTGCTCTATAATGTATGTATTAGGACTTCTATATTAGATGTTATAGTTCTTTTATTAGCTATGACTTGCCAGAGCATTAGGATTACAGACATGGAACAAATAATGACCTATTGTTTCAATAAAACTTTTGTTACAGTAAATAAAAAACATATACCTTAACTAA
Organism: Steatornis caripensis; assembly: GCA_013398225.1. Taxonomy (NCBI): domain Eukaryota; kingdom Metazoa; phylum Chordata; class Aves; order Caprimulgiformes; family Steatornithidae; genus Steatornis; species Steatornis caripensis. The sequence continues at coordinate 32,583 of VZSC01013265.1, read as the reverse complement.
ATACCTCCAAAAAGGTATAATTTTTATTTAAAGTGCAGCTAAAGTACAATCTGGATTTAGCCAGCCAAAATGGGCACTGCTTTGTAAATAAAATTGTGCTCATTCTATTTTCCTATGAAAATGATTAATTCAATAAAGCCATTATATAGTATATAAGTAGTAGCTAACACAGTATATGGTATGTATTATTGGCAGCAACTGTAAGCACCAAATATTTTCAAGTTCCAAAAAAAACCTGAGAACTGGTCTTTAAAAAAAAACCCCAAAATGCTCTGGCAAGCATAAAAGTGACAAGATCCCTACAATGCTGAAATGGCACCTTACTCTCTGTTTGACCACTACTGAAAGTTTCCAGAAAGTTACAGTCTTCAGAAAGAAATACACTCTGAAAAATGAGAATTGGCACACTGGAGGTTTTCTGGCTCTAAGCTAAAACGAGTCTAGAAGGAAGCTCTTCAATTTTCAGTACTATATGCAAATTTCTGGCAAAACCCACATAATCAAAATATTTCTTTTCCTTAATACACATAACAAGGGCCTCCTCTATAAACATAAGGAAAACTCAATGGCTGGATTTGTACAGCTGTTTTATCAGGCCATCAGCACTCCAATAAAAATAAAAAATACAAAGTTTTATTCCCCCCTCCCCCCCCCCAGACAACAAGTGATTGTTTGTTTGCCTTGTTTGCGTAACTGAACAAAAGCTGGGTCACTGCAGTTGTCTGGCTGCTATGTAATTTTAGGCCCAAGGCTCAGCAGAGGCTGATTAACCAATCCATCTACCATATGTGCAAAAAGAGGTTGCCAGCTTCATTCTCTGCAGGGAAAATTGGCATCTATCTTGGTTCACAAGGAGGCGTCTTTCCAATCTGTGGCAGCAGCGGCAAGTATAAACTACGAGGGCCTGAAACACCTTTTGCTTGTATCACATTGGGCTATAAATGTACAACTGAAATGTATTATTTATGAAGACAGCCGTCTGTAATGTGCTATTACACTAATGGTTTATTGTTTCCCATTTGGCTTCCAATTGTAGTGATTACATGTTAAGATCTTATAAAACCATTTGCTATAGAAAGCAGACTTCTGGAATTAAGTAGGTTATGTGGCCTATCAGCTTACAATACCATGCACAATTACTGACACATGAAAATATTAACAGGAATTTTCAGCAGGATAACTATTACCACCTCTTTCTTATTTAAATTAGTCCCTGGGTTCCTGTCTTCAATTCAGCAAAAATCTGACTGCCCGTGCAAGGAGATGGAAAAAATCTACAGCATTCTTAACTGGGCAAGTATTACTGGCTACTAGATTTCACATGCAATATTAATTTTCAGCGGGAATGAAAACTGGTGATCTATAACGCAAATGTCTAATGCCAACACGGTTTCCCAAGATGGTCTGTTCCAACTACTTGGATAGAATCTACACAATTACTGGGAATTGCTGCATCATTTACTTAACAGGAGATGTCACTCCTAAAGATAGTGAAGACACAACATATGTGGCGGAGGGCACCGCATCCGTACAGAGCACAAATTCTTTTTCTTCACTGAGCTGCAGTGTGACCTGTGACTCACGTGTGACATCACTAACGTTAAGATGAGACAAAACCAGAGCTCGTGGCAGACTGACCTCACAAACAACAGCCTGATTTTCTTCATCTTGACATTCTATGAGATCAGCAAGGAAATATTCACTATAGGTTTCTTTCAGAGTCTCACTCTGACGTGTCCAGATTGGCATGAGATCATCATAATCTTCCAACCTACAAAAAAAGATCAGGTAGCATCGTAAAGCTCTGCCATTAATAGGTCCCGATACTTCTGTTCTAGTCTATTAGCATATGCAGAAATATTACTAGTGCCTCATCCAAAGCCTCCACCCACAAATAATTTCACTTAGGACACGTCCCCAACACACACTACACTGCCTCAGCACAACCCACCTAAGATCTGGATTGCCCAAGGGAGGTGGTTAGCTTTCCCCAATAAATACCAGGGCAGCCCAGCTCAAAATTCTCTTGCCTAAGGCACCTCAGGCCAGGTGGACCTGGGCTTTAGGCCTCATTTAAAATAACTATATTCAGTGAGCCTCATCATCAGTTGGTTAGAGTCGGCAGAGATGTCAAAAAGCAACACCAGTGCAATTTAGAAAATCAGTTATTCTAAAAAAAAAATAGTGCCTTTCTGTATGGGAGAAACAGTGCTGAGTATTGGCTAAATTACTGTTATTACACGCAGCAGTGCGGGAGTTGCCTGGCAGAAACCGAGCCATTATGCCTTTGTAAGGTCAAGTTAATGCTCCACCATTGAAAGATACAAAGGCCAAAGTGCAATTATTCTATTCCTCTGCCTCATGAAAAGCTTTTCGCATAGGTGGGAACCTGCCGCATCAAGGCTGCGACTGCCTCTACTACTCCAGTCTGTTCTCCGTGCTGCCAGCGCACAGGCTGCCCGAGCCCGTTTCCCGTCAGTCCGAATTTCGGCATTAGATGCGTACAGGCCCCATACTGCACGGATTTTTTTTTTTATTTAAATAGGCAACAGGGACTCCTTCCTGTTAAACCACATAAAAACATTAATTCTTAACGCCGATCGGTGAATTAACAAGAAGTTTCAGTGCTTTTACCACTGCAATGAAGGAATTCACTAGTCACCGGTGCTGCAACCATGGCGTAAAGGCCAACGGCAAGCCAGCTCCAACGCAGAACTGCTTGCAGTAAGATGATGAAGCCACTTTTTCTTTTTTTATATCTGCAAAATGCAAGAATTAAGTGGCCCAACCGACAATTCCACAGCTGAAGACGGGGTGAGAACAGCAGGGCTGCGACGAGCCGCCAGAAGGAACGCCTTCTACTGCGGGACGGTGGAGCAGAAGCCCTTTCTCCTCAGGGCCGTAAGCAGACCGCCACCCGGCAGCCTTTTGGTTCTCTCGGCTGCCACGCAAACGCCCGAGGAGAAAGGCGAGCCCCGCAGGAATTAAGTCAAGACCAGCCAACAGCGCGCCTCGCCAAACACGGCCTTACGCTGACTGCAACACAGATGCCGCCGCCACGGGCTCCTCTGAGCCGAGGCCTTGCAGCCTTCAGCTGGAGCGCCCGGGACTCNCGGCCTGGGGCTGCCGCCGGCGGCTCCCGGCTGCGGGCGGACAGGGCCTCGCGGCCCCCGAGGGGTCGGAAGCGCCGCCGGAGGCCCCGCGGAGCCCCCGGGGCGCGGAAGGACCGCCGTCGTTCGGCCCGGAGCCGGGAGCCCCCCTTCACAATGCGACCAGGGGTCGTGCAGCCGCAGTCACGGAGCGCCATCGTTCTGCTCCCACCGCGACAGCCTTTGCTTGCGCCTCCCTCTCGACAAGGTGTCGACAGAAAAATGTCTTTAGTACTCTTTTTTTTAAAGCGTTACATATCACAGAAACACACGTCTGAGACTAATGACCAGGAATGATTATGGCTTCCCCCAGTTTTAGCAAAAACCCATGCTTTGCCCCAGGCTCCTGGCGCTCACGGATGCGGATGCTCGTACCTCAGTACTTGCACCTACAGTTTGGGAGTCCTAGCTCTGCACGTGCAGCAGTTCAGAAAAACAAAACAAACCGAGTCTCAGTTCCGCTCTTCGCATGTTTCTGGATTTGCAAGAAGCCTTAAAGTGAACGCAAGTGGGCCAGAAAACTGGATTTCAAGTTTCTAGTAATTCACATTCTTTATGTCTCAAACCAAAACAGGAGCCTTCCTCTCCTTCGCAGGCAGTATCTCAAGGGAAAAGCTGCAGTAAGTCTGTTACCAGAGCTTCACTACTCCACCACAGTCAATTGGTACAGCAAATCTGGTAAGGTGTTAGGAAGCCTCCAACTAACCAAAGCAATTCGGGGGTAAAGGAACGAGGCTGCACACTAAATGAAACATGTTGTTTGACTGGGGTAGGCAATACACGTCCCCATCCCCAAACCGAGCGTGTTGCTGATCGCTCCCAGTCCCTCAGAGCATTCTGCTCCATAGAACACATGGCACAAGGCCGCACACCACGGTGCGGACAGCAATTCTGCCGGCTCGTGGTACGTGGAGACTGACCTCGCCAGAGTCAGGGGGGCTCCACGTAAGCCCACTCGTCACCCAGCACACTAGAAACTGCAGGAACAGAACCATTTTTGATTTCTGCAATCTTCCACTAGCACCATAGCTAAAAAACCCCAAACAAAACCCCAAGAAAACACAACAGATTTTTATATTAAAAATACTACAAAATTCCTAAGCTGTGAGAACAAGTGCCATAAAGGCATTCCACAGTGCTGCAAATTTGAGAGCTCTTACATATACGGTACAAACCCAAGAATGACGGGATCTAAAGACGAGATACCAGCAAGAAACTTAAACATAAAAGCTGAGGGGACTGCGTTCTGGCACACTACAGATTTATTTCACATTATAAAGGTCAGATAGAGAATAACGTCAAAATGAATGGTTAAGCGCAATACCAATTTACAGCTTCTCCCCCTCATCCACCCCTCATAAGCAAGGGAAGAGGGAGCAGAGATTACCCTAATCTCCTATCGTTGACCCAGAACATGTTGCTAGGCAGGTGGCTGGGGACAACTTTCACAGATAAGTCTCTAAAGGGCTCCACTGAACGTTGCTGTGGATCCCAGCGAAGCACGAACGTGAATACAGAGGAAAAGGGAAGGCAAAGCGTCTCCTGCAAACATAATTTAGCTTACTCAGAGAATCTATTGATAGCCAATATTAATGTATGACTTTCACGTCACCAGATACTGTGTAATTTAAGAAAAAAGTTTCCTGATTAGTTTTCTAGTAATAAAAAACCCCCACACCAAGCAAACTGAAGTAATTTTATTATTCATAACAAACTACAGAAGTCTCAGGCAAGATGGGCTCTCTTATGTGCAATATTGGTACGGCCTACATGACACTGCCAGTTCTGCCAAAAATATTTCTATTGATAATACCCGACGGCCATTGCAAGAAGGAATTGATGCAAATTAAATAAGAAAACATAATAGTTGGAATCAAGACATATAGAAATACATTAAATCCTCAGGAATTAATTCACCCACTGATAACATCTCAGTACTAACGTTGGTTCACATACTGATAGATAGTAGACAACTCAAAGGAAATACATAAAGCCTAAAAATTGTAGGTCAAGTTAGCATGCAAATAATTTTGTAACATATTGAAATATCCAGACCTATAGCAAGATGGGGCAAAGCACTCAAGGTCAGGCCTCACTCCTTTTTCTTAAAACACTCAAAAGTCAAGCGACAGGATATTGCAAACATTGACTAAAACTACAGGATAGAGAGCACTATCTGCAGATTTGTTCCAGGCCTATTTGGCAAGATTAAACGTGTGTAAAACATCTCCCTGAGAGACAGGCTTCTGTCAGAATCCAGCCTGAGACGTCAGCATGAATTAACCCATGAACAAACAGGTGTGGATTTGCCAGGCAGGGAGATACGCTTAATGTGGCATTACCATCTGTTAGCACCGGTCGATATGGACCCACACACATGCATCAGTATTGTGTCCCAGGGCTGTGCTTGTGCCTGAACTTCAGTTTCCACTACAAGGACCAGAAATGCTAATTTAATCACAATCCTGCTACGTAACCACAGAGCAACACTTACATATAGAACGAACAAAAACAACTGCAGACAATCAGAATCAAACAAAATCATTACTTAACAAACATGACCCTATGCACTGCACTCTTCCCACTGCAAAGACGAAAACCAGCGAACCAAAAGGCGACACGTACTGGTTACATTTCAACGACACTGCAGGGAAGCATCTACACAGCAGCAACATACGGTCCAGCAATCTACACTGAAACACACAAGGCCCCGATGGGTCAGAAACTCTGCATTTCTCATCTGCTGTACGAAACTCTGGCACAAGCACAGAAAGCTGCTATTCGGCACAGGCAGCACAATTCAAACGGCAGGAAAAAAGCAGGGTGTAACAGTCAGTATACGCGCACACAGCAATAGGCAGGGCTGCTAGAGAAACTTGCGTCTCCGCCTGGTGTACACTGCAGGCAGCAGAGCGGATAGAGAAGAAAAAAATAATTCAGAGTCTAACTTTTTAAATGACGTTTATGACTTGAATCCCAAAACAAGAGCAAGGCTGTATTGCAAGCACATTGTGTGAGCACATCAAAGTCTCTGCTCCAAACTGCGTCCGTTGAAACGGACATAGTGATGGAAGGACAAGGGTTACCCCATTATTTTCTTAAGCCCTCTCAGCAATGCTGAGGAGGCCTGCTCCCCCGAAACACAGCGAGAGTGAGTACAGGAAGTGCTTATGCAGAAAAAAAAACCCTGTACAAAAGACCAAAGAGGATTACTCTCCATGTCTGAAGGACTACTGGAACTAGGGATTCTCTGCTCTTATTTAAGTCTTTTAGATAATAGGCCTTCCTGTTTAGACTTTGCTCAACTGGTCAGAGTATGGCATAAGAGAAAATTAAAAGTTGGAATATGCTCCAAGAGACCTGGAAACCACATGCGCTTACTAAAATATGCAGCAATGCAATTAAGCCAGCAGATTCACAGAATAAACATCACCGACAAAAACTGTACTCTTCCTAGACAGCAACCTAGATCTACAAAAAATACAATGGATCTTGTGATGAAGTAGAATAAAAACAGCGTAATCACAGAACTACTTAACGGGGTTATCATGGGAAATCAGAGCAGTTTAAGTAAGACACTGATGCCATAAACCAAAACCTGAAAATTCTTCAAATTTACCCAGACAGATCTGCTCACAGAAGGAAAAACTGCATTACCTTGCTTTGCGAACATACAGCTGTGGGTGATGCCAATGTCTGGGGCACACAAGCAAGGTAAAGTTTTTATCTGCTACGGAACCTGGAGCGGTCATCATCTGTTCAAAGACATTTCCCATGTCTAGCTCTGTAAATGACAAAAATCTGTTAGGAGCAGAGACACTTCATATGTAAGCTTTTAAATTATCAGCAAAACTGTTTGAGGAAAACAGAGTTTTGAACTTAAACCACAGATGGCATAATGCTCTAAGTCTTTTTGGTTAAGCAATGAACCTGAAATGACAGTAGTATAAACACGTGAAAGAACTGTTAGTGGATTATTTTGTTAATTAACCCAGCACCACAAACCTACTCAATTCAAAGCAATCAGAAATGGTAGGATCAAATCCCTACAGAAATACTAGCCTTATAACCAATGCTATATGCCACTGGGGGATCTTCATCAGGAGTCGTTATGCTGAAGGAAAGCTGACATCTGTTGCGAGGGCAGGTTTGACAGAAGCCCTTATTCAGGCACTGTTTTCTGTAGCTGACACACCACTACAGAGTTACGACTTGGAACTAAGATGCCTAGAAACTGGCATAGCAGAACAGATTCCAGTTCACTTCAAGGAAATCTCCAGCCAAAAATCAGTCATTAAGCAGATGTTTGTTTTATTAGTCTGAATTCAGGACTGAAATTCCAAGTCGGATGCTGTTCTCCAAGACGTGCATTGTCCATCTTTGTACCTCCTGCTCTAAAGGAAATAGTCCTTGTTTCCTTCCTCATCTCCAGCACCTCTTCTGACCCTCGCAAAAGTGTGCTCTCCCCATCTTGTACTCACTCGGCTAAATAAGAGAAAGTACCTGATGTGACTGGTTCTGTCATATGGGTGTGATGCCTGGGTGACACGTATGAATTTGTGTGTGTGCGTGCGCGTGCTTGTGAGTAACACATACACATGTGCCAAGTGGCCTGTTAGTCATCGTCTCAAAGCACAAGCACCGATTTCAAACTCTTGACTCTATTCAGCCAGAAGTCTTGACAAAATTTGTAGGCATTTATTTCCAAGATCTTCACTCCTGTTTGGAGTCCTATTTGTTTTGGGCAAATTTAAAGACTGCAGGAAACAGATAGACTGCTGGAGTCAACATGTAACCACATAAACCTCTTTTACAAGCTGTGTCCACGAGAGGATACTCTAAGATTGTGGGTTTTGCATGTGTAGAAAATGGTAACTGTTCTCAATATTAAAAAAAAAAACCACAACACAAAAAAGCCCACCAACATAGTGCATGTTAATGATAATGAGATTTGAGATTGCTCTCATTATGTTAAGAACAAAATAGTATTAAACTCTTACCTAAATCCTCATTAGCTGGTACAAAGAGAAGTACAAACTGCAGTTCTGGTACTGTGATAAACGCTCTCCTGGACAAACAACAGAAGTACATTCAGTCTTTCATCATCACATCCATCAATCAGATACAGCAGCTAGTTTAACAGGTACAATTTTCTCCAGTGTCTTTAATCTTCCTTCACGAGTCCACATGACTCAAATTAAAATGTTTTACTTATGACAAATAAGATCATATTAAATTTATCTGGGCATTTTTTATTTTTTCCCTGTCTTATTTCTCTCTTACATTTCCTAATCCTTAGATTTCAAACATCCTCCTTTTTATATCAGTTCTCCAGTGGTGAAAAAATTAAAGACGCCAGACCTCTGCTGGCAGATCTCTGACCTGGCATCTGGACGAGGTGGCTTGACATGACAAAGTAACTGTAAATTCCACAGCACCAAGTGCAATCCACTGTTTATCTAAATAGATTCTGAGTATACCAAATAACCTGAGCAATGGTTATATTTGAGTACCGAGCTAACACAGCAATATATTGTGCTGTCTGTACTGTATCGTATGCAGCCTTACCATATAATCTGTAGCGAACAAACTATCTAGTAGATTACCCAGAAACAAGCATATGCCAGAAACATCCACAGCTTTTTAAGCTTCCTGCTCAGTCATGCATGCGCTTTGATTTTTACAAGTGGAAATTTAGGAAAAAGAAAAAAATCAATCTGCCTTGCAACTGCGGTACTATTTCTCTGGAAAACTATGACAAAGATACAGCTAAACCTTAACACTGCCTGGGAAATCACACTTGGAACTGTAACAGCTTGGTTTCAAAGCCAACAAAGTGCACATTTGATCGATACAAGGTTATGTTTTGTTACCTTCCGAGGCTGTTTAGAGAGAGATTTAATTTTGATCCAGTGATCACCTTAAGGCATTTTTAAATTCCATAGCCTCTCCAAATGTTGGTAGGAGAGTGAACATGCTTCACTACAGAAAGTTACGTATGAACTCACCTAACAATTTCTTGGGAACATCCAGCTGCATATCCTTCTTTTGCCACAAAAAGATGCATGAACAACGTGTTCAAAGGCTACAAAGTGAGGAATGAAAATCTAAACATCATGCAGGTAATATTTAGTCAACCCAAATAATATGCACATTTATTTCCAATATATATATGATCTGCACTCAGAATGAGTACCTTCACATATCTAAGTAACTTCAAAGCATGTGTGGATAAAGTTATGTGATTAAAAGACTTTTTCATAATACTTGATTTACACTCAAGCTCACTATTATTTGACTACAATATACATACATAGTTTCATATTTAACGGTATTAACTCCAGACTAACAACATTTGAATTTAACCAAAACAAACCACACCTAAATCTTAACAACATTTAATTCAACATTCGGCTGATAAAAACATTCTTTCTGGGTTTAAAAAGAACCCCAAAAGCTCACATACTGCTCATGCTCCCAAAATGTTTTTACTTTAGAAGTAAGAAAAATTACAAAGTCTTAAGATTACATCATTAGATGCATTTAAAGATCCTGGCAGAAACAGGGCAGACTAAAAGACATCTTTATCCTACATGCGTCCAGTCAACCTGGAAAACACTAGCAAAGGAAAACCCTTGTGCTGGAATGGAAAGTGCTGTTAATTCAGCTGTTCTCTTGCATATTAATTTCAAGGGCTGAGTCAATGAGGGTCTGCCTGTAGATCAAATATTTCTACAGAAAATATTTTAAATGGGAAAACTTGAGGTCTTCTAAATAAGTTTAGCATTCAACTAAAAGGTCATGGCTAGTCACCAATAAATTTCAGCAAGTTTAGAGCAAGAATGATTTTAATAGAGGTTGCAGTATATGGACCAGCGGAAAGACAACAGGCTATTGTAATGAATAAACATCAAAAACCATTTCTAAAAAAAATTAATCAGATTTTTCTTTTTTGTTTGTTTAGTTTTTTGATGCAAACGAAGAGGAAAAAAATGTTTTGTTCTTGAGGTCCAAGAGTAGGTCCAGGAGGCAGGATTTGGCCTGTAACTGTTTCTGAATAGTGATGGCAACCAGGCAATCCTGTAAAGCATCTTCACTAATTAAATTCTGCACAAGTAAATTCCTAATTTAGGCCTTTAAAGCTATCTTACAGCTTCTGTGCTCTAGGAAAAAGACTTGGCAACTAGACTTTTAGGAAGTTCTATTTTCAGAAGATCTCAATTTTCTAAAGCACATCTGTATGGATTTAACCTGCGGTTAACCAACATCTCATCCAGTTATAACTCGGAACAAGTTCAGTTGTTTTGTCGGTGCAGAAGCATAAAACATGTACCGAATCTCCTGTACGTGTTCTAGAAAATAGTCTCTATTCTAGAAAAATAAGAGTTGTTCTGCTCCTTGTCAATGTTCCAAAGTACATTTCAGTCCTGTTTATGCGTAGTAATTCCTAACGTGCTCAAGCTCTTTTTTTGTGTGTTTTCTCTTTGTATGCCCCTGCACTCTGAAGTCAGCTGCCACTTTGCTGCAAGAGACATTGTCAAGCAGGGCGCCTGAGGAAGAGCTTGCAGAACTGACAGCACAGCATAACCCAGCCGGAGCAGCTGCAGCTGCACAGTGAATGAAGTGGTTGCGCCTGCAATATGGCTGTACACAAAGTACTGTTCAAGTGACAAAGAAAACAGATTACAAGAAAATTACATGGGGGTTTTTTTTCTATACTCCCTCTGGCCGTAATAATTTTGTTTCTTTTAACGGCACACAGCATTTTCAAATACAATTGTTGTATTCGTCAGTTTTTCTGCAAAGCAAGCCGTTGCTTAACAACGTCGGAAAACTGTCTGAAGACAATTTCAGTACTGCCAGTACCTTACTCTGGCACGTGCTGTCTAGCTTTTCCGTGTTTATGGTTAACATTTTCCATCTTTTCTCAACAACCACAGGATCTAGCTCCTAGCTGGACTAAATGATGTGCAGCATTTGAATCCTGAACATCTAAGCGCCTATTCCTAGTCTGTAATTTCTACGAGTAATTCATAAACTTGACCGAGGACTGTGTATGTAAGCTAGCATTGCACAGAACAGAGCACAGCAATCTCCACACCAGCACCAAACAGGCTGACTCCAGAGCCAAGATGCTCACGTCAGCATGGTCCTCCACCCAGTACAAGTCACCATGCTTCAAGTAGGGTTAGACTCCCTGCCTCTCATTCTTTCTCTGAAGCCATTAAACTTGCATTCAGTTGTGTAAAATAGCAAAATTTTATTCCAAAACATGAGAAATGAGGACTCCAGTGCCCTTACAGTGAGAAGGACTTTAGAGCAAGGACTCCACCTCCCAGGTAGACGCTCTGTTCGATAACACCAGAACTAGACAGGTTTTTGAATGAAACATACTGGTGACAGCTATGATTCACACTGCTCTCAGTACTGGCACCATGCATCAGACACGTTCTGCATGTCTGGCAAAGAAACGACCTGCGTTCCCTAACTCCCATCCTTAATCACCTTCAGTTACTGTAGTGGCAAAAGCACAGCTACTCATGAACTTCTGAGCACCGGAGAGTTTAGTAAGGAACCTGATGATCACCTCCTTCAGCCTGAATGCCTCAAATCTACCTAAAAGATTTTAGATGCCTACACATATTTTTCATACCTGAGCCTTAAATGAAAACTCAACTAAGATCACACAGTTTACTTACAGTGCATTTATTGTTAACATAGTTTTCACGTAAGAATGATTCCCAGTCAGACTGATCAGTCATGTTCCAATTTGGATAGTCCAGAAAGGCAGCATGGGCTATACTCTCGTTCCTCTCATTGCAGAGTGTCAAAGCAAGATTTGATTTTTCTCTGTGAAAACAAATTAATTTTGCAGAAATTGAAGAAACTACACAATGAAGAGAAGTGACTGGCTATTAATTTAGCCTGTTAGAATAGCAAAAAATCAATCACGTTTAGTAGCGCTCCCAGGACTGGGCCTCAATAAAACTTCATCGCCCACATCCTAACTTGACATTATCGCTTCAATTCCAAATACTTATTTAGTGTATTCTGAGATTATGACAATTCACATGATTATTCAAATCCTCAATTACTATTAATTTGATATGCAAGACTTAAATGCTCCCTCTTCTTTGCATGTTTCTTCATCCATCTATTTTTTCCTCCCAAATAGCTGGCATCTGAGACATTTGCCATTAAGTGGAAAAAAACCCCCTAAGTAACCCATCTGTACTTCACACACTCTGTCTCGGCACAGAAAGATGACGTGCAGAAAGTTCATCACCATCACTGATGATCAAGATACGGTAACAGAAAACTTCTACAGCCGCCCATTTCCACTAAGGACATTGCCACGCAAGCAGCTAGGATACAGATGTCAAAACATGAAGGATATTAGGTATCCTGAGGGCATGAAAAGAGGTGTCACATTGAAACATTTTATGGCAGCTAGAGGCTGCCTCCCAAGGTAGAATAAAGAGGGGCAAAACCCAACCGATTTATTTCCTTGAGGGGAAACTGGAAGAGAAGGAAAAGATTCAGACAGTCACAGCCACAAGGTGATTACAAACCCTAGTCCCTGCCCCTCTACTATCGCTCTCCCACAGGCAAAAGGATTCTGTTCGATGGAGCAGACAGCAGCAGCTGGAATCTGATGGTTTCATCAGGTATTACTCAAAAGTATTTCTTCTGAACTTTTATAAAAAGGAAGCTAGAGTTGAGTCAAATCTTGTCCACCGTGCTGGCACAGTGATCCAAGTTTGCACAGTCATGCACGTGTGACGCAGAGAAGAGATGGAAGCAGATTTTATTTCCGTTTTATGAAAGGTCTTTGTGCCACACCACGTAAAGGCTCACAATGTTTTCTGCCATTTTAAATGTAATACTAGTTCTTGAAGTTCCCTGCAAAAAAGGTAATATAATGTCCCTAAAATACTGTTACTTACAAAAGGTAAGTGACATCAATCCTTCCAAAAACTACTTCTGTGAAATGGCTGAAGAGACTGATAATATCCGAAACATCGTGTGATTCTGTTCTTCTGGCGCTGACGAATTCTGTATTTCCTCTCAGAGAAGTTAGTGTAGTCATCTTACAGACTGCAACAAGAAAGAAAGAAAACATTGGTGTTCTGGCAAATCCCACTGTAATCTATTGTTCAGCATAGTTACTTGAAATGGATTTTTATATAAACCATGAAGAAGTGCGATTCGGATGGATTTAAGTGCCTAGCTCCTGTAAAGCTCTACAAAAATACACACTGGCTGCATATACGTACAGCATACAAACAGTGCACAGAAATATAGCAGGCGATCAACCCCATAGTATGTTTACATGCTACACAGGAAATACATGTTTTTAATAGGCTACGAACGGCTTCTACATTTATTCGTTTATAGCATTTGCATGCTATGTAAACAGTGCCCACAGTTAGGAACTTCAAACTTAACTAGGTCTAGAGGGTTGGGAGGATCAGCTGCAAGTGATCAGGATAACAATGCCCTGGTAACTTTAAACAGCAATTTCAGGTGAGTTAAGTGTATTTCATCCAAAACAGCCTCTCAAACTTCTTTTTAAGTCAGCAGTGATGCTTAAATTCCAGAAGGAACTGAAAGCTCTACAGCTTCCCTACCCAGAAGAAAAACATTTTTGTCATTCCATGCTGACAGAATTTGCCAGGTCCAAGTGATTTATTGACATGCATAGCAATTTCAGAACATACAGGGGCAACGGGCAGTCAGACCACCTGTGACTACCAACTCACAGTTCATTCATCCTTCAGCTGCGTTGCTACTCAGTATTGTAGCCTGTTACAATATAATCAGGAATTAGGCACGTAAAACAGATTGACCAAACACAGTAACTTTCCTCAATCTCGTAAATACACCTGTGCAAAATATAGCATTACTAACTCTAAAAAGTCTAAATAACGAACATTCCTAGACTAGTAGAACACTTTTACCAATCTACCAAATACAACAGCCACTGCTAACGCTGGCTCCAAACCCAGACGCAATGCCCAATTATTAAGTCCCATAGATCCCAACTGAAATGGGATAACAAAGGAAACCCTGAATTTTATACCTTTTAAATACAGAGAAAGCCACGTATACAGCTACATCTTTCACACACAGTCAAGCCACCGCTATAGGCAGCACCACAGGTCTCAGCCACACAAACATACATTTGCAAAGAGGTCCCAGCACCAACGTGAGGCACAACGTCCTCTGCAGGTTTCAACGCATGCGCTTAGGTAAACGGAGCTGTGGTCATGGAGAAAGAACTAGCTAGGCTAGTGCGTACTTATAACCGAGTTATAACAACAACATCTACAAGGAAAACGATTATACTAGCTTGCTTGTGCAAGCAACTTCTCCAATGTCTTAAGTTCTGAGATACATGTATTCTTCCCAGCAGAATGGAAGGCAACTATCCAGGGCTAAATGGCACGTGATTCTTAAAATGAGCAAAGAAAATGGCCACGTAATTCACTTATACATTTCATTAAGTAAATGCAAACTCCAAAACTACTGAAATAGTTGAGATTAATTAAGATCAAGTTCATATATCAAAACAAATGGGAATTTAAACACGTTGTTAACGAACTTAAGTCGAACATCAAGATTACTTCGACAGAGGTAAACAGTTTGCCACGCTTCCATATTCAACTACTTAACTTAATGCATTGAAAAAATCCCACCCTCTGCTCTACCAGCTCCCCTTGAAGGCCCTCAACACTCACGCAACCGTTGACTGACAGAAAGCAGCATTTACACGTTAAAACTGCACAGTTTTCATAAGAAAACGCACCATTCCTACAGCGGCTCCTGTATTTCTGCTATGAGAGCCGCATGCCGTGGACGAAGGAGACTTGGCGAAGCAAGCAGACGCAGAAGCGTTCCTCTTCCGAAGTAGCGCTAGAGCAGTTTCCTCGCGGCCTCCCTGAACCAATACTCTGTTTTTAAGCACAGGCGAGCCTCCCGTGCGGCACGCTCTCTCCGTTTCTGGCTCGAAGCACCCCAAACGCGTACGTACCACAGGTGCGTGCCTCCGGAGCCTTCCGCTCCGCGCGGCACCGCGTGGCTCGGACGGGCGGCACCCACGGCGGGCCAGGCCGAGCGCTAGCGGCCGCTGGCCGTCCCCATCGCCGAGAGGCGTCGGGCAACGAGGCCGGACCCCGAGGGCAGGCCGCGAGGGGAGAACGGGGCGGGGCTCGCCC
>VZSC01013265.1:0-16998 GCA_013398225.1 Steatornis caripensis | reverse complement strand
CTCCCGCAGCGCTAACGCCCCGCGGGCCCGCCCACGGCGCGCCCGCCGAGCCGCCAGGGGGCGCCCTCTGGGGGGGCGCGGCACCTCCGGCGGCGCCGGGCACTCACCTTCCCGCGCTGCTCCCGGGAGCCCCTCTCCTCGGCGCTGCCGGAGCGGAACCGCCGCGGGCGGGCGGACCGACCGACGACCGGACCGACCACGGCCCCGCTCCCTGCCGGNTACTCAGTCCGAGAAAATGCCAAGAGAACGCTGTTCTTTTTGGGGGCAGAATTCCGTCCATGGGGGAGAGAATGGTACTTGAATTCACTGCTTCTTTTTGTTTCTGCATTCTAATGCAGATTGTAGAGCCAAAGTTTTTGATTGAACTCGGAGCTCGGTACCCTTCACAGTCATCTTAGTGGGTAACGCAGGTGAGCTTGTAACTTACTACGAGGTCAGAGGTGACGGGGCGGGGCGGGGCGAGCACGGGGAGCCGGCAAGATGGCGTCTACGGCGGCCGGGAAGCAGCGGATCCCCAAAGTGGCGAAGGTGCCCGGGGGGCGGCGGCGGGGCCGCGGCCGGGGAGGGCGCCCGGTAACCGGCGTGGCGGTGCCAGGACACGGCCCGGCCCGGCCGCGGCGGGGTAGCCCCGGGAAGGGGTGGGGGGTAGCCGCGGGGGCCGGCGGTAGGAAGGCGCGAGCCGAACGCCTTTGCCTCGCAGGTGAAAAACAAAGCGCCCGCGGAGGTGCAGATCACTGCGGAGCAGCTCCTGAGGGAAGCCAAGGAGAGGGAGCTCGAGCTGCTCCCACCGCCTCCGCAGCAGAAGATCACAGACGTTGAAGAGCTAAACGACTACAAACTCCGGAAAAGGAAGGTAAAGCGGGACAGCACCTGACCTCGCTGCTCCCACGGAGCACTGACGTTTTGCTGTGTTTTAACGTAAACCAGGTGTGGCCTGGGTCACTTGGGGGTTTCCCAGGTCAGTAGCGATTCTTAAAAAACGCACTAACGTTTTCGTAGAAAATACTACTTTTGTGCAAGCGTCGTAAGTTCAGCACGTGTTGGTTAACATAAAACACGGTAGTACACAACACCTCACACGCGTCCGTGTCCGGAGCTTTGCGAGGGTAATTCCATACGTGGTTTCCACGCAGTTTCCTCATCACCACCAGCACCCGGCCGGTCGGCGGGACGGCATTAGCAAGCTTCACAGTAAGGCTGCTGTTTTTCGCACCTCAACTGTTTAAAAACCAGCAAGTTTGCAAAGCGGTATTTCTGTTCTGCGTAATTATGGTATTACTTGCACACTCTACAACACAACTTTCCACAGTAATCATGGTTACGTTGACGATTGCCTTAAACTTGACCATTTTGCACATGACATCTCAGCCATAATTTTTTTCTTTATTTAAAAGAATTGCTTTGCTTGTGCAAACTTAGCTACGGTTTTGTTCTGCTTTTTCCTTTGATAATTGCTGTCCTAGATCAACAAAGCAAGCATATCCCTAACAGGGGACTTCAAATATTTTCAGCATTTTTTTTTAGGTACAGGCAGCATAAGGTAGGGCTGCCGTTCCCCGAAGCATATATGCTTATGTTGACAGGTGGTGACTGCCGTAGCACAGCACAGCGTCTCTGTGCGTGGCGCTGCGTGGGTTTTCGTTTCCCTCCTTACCATAGCAGCTAGGACTTCTTGTGAAGACTCCGGGCCTTACTCTGCTGGATGCTGGTGTACCTCACGCACATGCAGACCAGCTGGAGTCAGATGGTCAACACCGCAGCGCTGCAAAAACAGTGTTGGGTGTTATCTTTTTTCATCTCTCCTATGCATGGCAGTAACGAGCCACCGCCTTAACCACGTTAAACCAGGTTTAGCCGCATGTTAAATACCCATAGCATTGATCCTGACTGCAGCCAAACACAAGACAGAAGATGCGCTCACCAGTGCACTGAACAATGAAGTTTGTCTACATTCGATGGCAGCATATTAAATGCAGGGCATACAAATAAGGTGTCTTGCTTCAAAGAAAAATTTAGAGCAACAGTACATACAGATCAAAGTGAATAAACTCGTGCTGGCACATCCCAGTATATTCAGGGTTGGCCACAATGACCGGATTCCATCTGTCCAGGTAACATTGCTATTGAAATGTTAAGCAGGAGATTAAAGAAGAAAAGTAAGTTTTTAGTGCTGTCAGTTATTATGCAATCAGTATTTTGGGTGTTGGGTTGCAGGAACTTGAGTTTAGTCCTGTTTTGTGTGATGGTCTATACTTCTAGCTTCCCTCTCTGTTACACAATTTTTAGAAAATGTTGTATTGAGCATGATTTTTTACTACATCTGGGTGGGTGTAAGACATTTGGAATTCATTCCAATAATAATAGTAGTAATAATAATAATGACAATAATCCATAAGCCATTTGTAACAAGATTGGTCTGCGCGGAGGCATTTCTCACAGAAGTAATTTTCTCCTCAGACTTTTGAAGATAACATAAGAAAAAACAGGACTGTTATCAGTAACTGGATAAAGTACGCACAATGGGAGGAAAGCCTAAAAGAAATACAGAGGTAATTATGACAGCTGCAGACATCTCTTAAACCTTGAGATGCATGTTGACAAACAGCAACAAAGTCTTGAAGGTATGTTATATACGCAACTTTCTCTTTGCTTTCCAGAGCCCGTTCCATTTACGAGCGTGCTTTAGATGTAGACTACAGAAATGTCACACTCTGGCTGAAATATGCAGAAATGGAGATGAAGAACCGCCAGGTTAATCATGCCCGAAACATTTGGGATCGAGCCATTACCACCCTCCCGAGGGTGAACCAGTTCTGGTACGTTTGCAGAGAACGGAGCATTGCTTCTACCCCCCCAAACACTACATATCACTTTCCTACTTTGGTGTCATGCAGAAGAGCATTGTTTTAGTTTTCTCCAAGTCTTGAGGCTAGTCCTAACAAGAGGAAGGCTTAAGTTTTGAAAAGGTTTTTTACTTTTCAAGTGCTAAGTGTATTGGGAGAGAAGGATGTTTGTCTGCCTGCATGCAGCCCATCACAACGGTATCTGGGGCATTTCTGGGGTGCATGTGGGGAATAGGTGAAGAAATCTCAGTAACGCTCTTATTAAGCACTTAAAAAAAGTTGTAATTTATGTGTTTACTATGCAGTTGTAAAAACTTGATCTTGTTTTCTAAGGTATAAGTATACTTACATGGAGGAGATGTTGGGGAATGTTGCTGGGTCACGTCAGGTCTTTGAACGTTGGATGGAGTGGCAACCAGAGGAGCAGGCTTGGCATTCCTACATTAACTTCGAGCTGAGATACAAGGAGGTGGACAGGGCGCGTACCATTTATGAGAGATATATCCTTTTTAGTGCATTGTGACACCTGCCCAGGTTTAGGCCCACAGTCTTCATGTCTTACCTGTTCCATCTCCAGCTATGTGCCTGTGCTCCTTTTTACTGTGGTGTGTCGGGAGTAAGCCACCATGCTGAGAGCCAGCAGTAGGTATTAAAAGCAGGTTTAGTATACGCCTCCAAATTCAGTTAAGTGAACGTACATACTACCACAGCAGTGTATATTTAACAGCACTCATGCTTCCAGCTTTTTTGCGGTCATCGTTTGTTTCAGGTTTCTCCTCCTTAAACTTGTCCCTGACCCTTGCCTGATTTTTATCCCTTTTAAAGTTTCCTTTAAGTTCTCAGGAAGGCACAAAGCCTTTGCATGCTTAGAGCTGTTTCGTGTCTTCTTCCCAGTTGTGTTTTCGCATGTGCCATCCCCGGGGGTTGTTTCACATAGTCCAGGAGCCTGTATTCTCTGGGAAGAACGCAGTTTGGAACATCCAGTTCGAACACCACGTTTTCTTTAACACAGCTCTACTTGTTATTGTTCATCCTGATGTTAAGAACTGGATCAAGTATGCCCGCTTTGAAGAGAAGCACAGTTATTTTGCTCACGCAAGGAAAGTATATGAGAGGGCAGTGGAGTTCTTTGGAGAAGAGCACATGGATGAGCACTTGTATGTGGCTTTCGCAAAATTTGAGGAGAACCAGAAAGAAGTAAGACCTTCTTGAGAATACATCAGACTAATACCTACTGCCCCCACAAGACTCCTTCTTGACTATCAAATTCAAGGCCTCATAACATTCGCTGCAATACTTGTGTTTTTCAGCACCTTGTGAGATACTGTTATTGTAGTCCGAGTTAAGGAGACGATTTTTTTTGCTTAGCTTCCATTTGCCTTTTAGCAACATCAAGGAGATGTGTTTTAAGAAAGATGGGCCCCAAATCTGCCAAGCCTGAGAATAGTGTCATCAGATCAAATACGTATACTCAGATTTGTAAGTTTCTCAGAGGTTGTAGACCTGCATGGTAAGAAAATGAATTAGCCATGTTTTTAACAGACAGTCTTTTTAAAGTGCGCAGGCCATTAAGGAATTGAAAACATCCTGTGAACTCAAAGCCATGACCTCTTAAAAATATTTTAAGTATTCCAAACCTGTAAATGAACAGAGATGGTGGGTTTTGGTATTTACAGAATTCCGCCCCCCCCAGAAAGAAGTTTACTCTTTAGGGAGATCTGTGTTAGTCCTGTCCTAAAGTAATCTTTTACATTGAGATAGTCTATGATCCTGTATTCTATTAAATATTGTCAAAAGCTCATTGAGAAATTGTGGGGGGAGGACAGAAGCCACTAGGTAAATATTACTAAAATGATGCTTTGTATTTTCAGTTTGAAAGAGTAAGGGTGATCTACAAGTACGCCTTGGATAGAATTCCAAAACACGAGGCTCAGAATCTCTTCAAGAATTACACCATCTTTGAGAAGAAGTTTGGAGACAGAAGGGGAATTGAAGACATCATTGTCAGCAAGAGGAGATTCCAGTATGAAGAGGAAGTGAAGGTATGTATTCCAAATAGCCTCTGGGCTCGTCGTACATCAGCTGCTGGTTAAGGTACACACTGCAGTGTCTCACGACATGAAGGCTGACAAGTTTTATGTTATTAGCCTTGATACTCAGTCCGAGAAAATGCCAAGAGAACGCTGTTCTTTTTGGGGGCAGAATTCCGTCCATGGGGGAGAGAATGGTACTTGAATTCACTGCTTCTTTTTGTTTCTGCATTCTAATGCAGATTGTAGAGCCAAAGTTTTTGATTGAACTCGGAGCTCGGTACCCTTCACAGTCATCTTAGTGGGTAACGCAGGTGAGCTTGTAACTTACTACTTCCCTTCTGTTATGCAGTAATTGTTACAGGACACCTCACCTGTGGGTAAATACCCTTTTGTGAGAAAATGGGTGTGCCACACCTATCCACTCTTCAAATACTGCATGTTTCATCATTTCCTCTTCCCTTCTTACAGTTCAGTTTGCCTTCACTTAGAGAATATTTGTAGGTAAAATAAAAACAAGTAACTGCATTTTAACCCAAAAGCTATAGTTCAAGCGTACCCAAGACTGACAGTTTTCATTAATACTCCAATGATGTATTTTAAAGGAAAAATTCTGAACAAGGAGCAGCACCTGTTACACATAGTTACTGAAGTTTCTTTCCCATTTGTCTGTTCCCCTTCTGAAAGGCAAATCCACATAATTACGATGCATGGTTTGACTACCTGAGGTTAGTTGAAAGTGACGCAGATGCCGAGACTGTCCGAGAAGTGTATGAAAGAGCCATCGCCAATGTTCCCCCAATTCAAGAGAAAAGACACTGGAAAAGATACATCTATCTTTGGGTTAACTATGCATTATATGAAGAGCTGGAGGCAAAGGCAAGTAGTAAGAACTCAGGTGGTTTTTTTTCCTTTCCTCACCCAGTATTTTCCTTACATTAAATGGCTACATATATTTCAATAAGAAAACTGAGAACTAAAAATACTCTCTTGTTAGTTTTGTGTAACTAGCTACAGGATTTGCTATTGAAGTATGGGGGGGGTTTCCCTTCATTTTTCCCTCCTGTGCAGAGGGGGAAAAAAATATTTTGGTTTCAGCCCAATTCATCTAGAAACACACCAATAATAAAAGCAGAAGTAGGTCTTCCTAGCCCCATCCAAATTGTGTACTGCAGGCTGTTATCTAAATTTGTGAAATGGTTTTATATTTAATTAAACTATTTGTAAAGTTGTTTGTTGAAGCAGTCAAATTCTTGCTATAGTGGCCTGTTGAGGCTGTGTAAGTATTTCATCTGTTACCAGTTATGTAACATAGCTGCTCTTTATTTTGTAAAATTGTAGTGTGGTATACTTAGTAGTCAGTGTCTGTTAACAGAAAAAGATTTTTTCCCCTCAAAACATGGACACTCATGGTTTTATTGTCTAATTCTTAGTGTTGAATCTTGTTTTGAAAAGGTGACTGATTCTCAGAATTTACTATCTATGAATTATGCACACTTAGATAAGTACATTATTCTAAACAACTTGACATAAAAATACTGTTCTACAGCTTTGCAGTCATCCCATAATTCAAAATACACTGTAATCTTAGCAGCAAACAAAGTATTTAATTTTGCCTGTTGTTACAGGATGCAGAGCGCACCAGACAAGTATATCAGGCGTGTGTCGAGCTCATTCCCCACAAGAAGGTACAGCTCCTCCAGCAGTTTGGATTGAGTCTTGGATTAAAATTCCAAAAACGAGATCCAGTTCTTCTCTTCCCTCCTCCCAAGGTTCAGATCTATAAGCAGCTCCAAATGGCTGCTAGCACGTTCATTAAGACTGTGCCCAGGACTTCAAATATCCCTTCTAGTTTCTCGTAATATCCATCTTCCACAATGGATGGTGGGGGGTTTTTTCAAGATAAGGTGTTAGATAGCTGTAATTTGCATCATCGAGGGGAAATAGTAGGGCACACATGGATGTTGAGATTTCCTGTAAGGGTTTGTCCAGTGCTTTCAAATTACTAAGTATGTTCTAAGAAACTGAAACAACACATAGTCAGAGGTTAGTCCAGTACTATTAAGCAGTAAGAAAGAACACTACTCTTTACTTACTCATTTTCCCCCCCTCAGGTTGGTCTGTTTATAGTTGCTCTCAGCACATCTGCTTGTAGTCTATGCAGAATACTTGTTCCTCTATTTTATATAGGGTTACCCTTTTATAGCAACTATTTCTAATTGTCTGCATGGTCCCAGCTGAGCGAGGTGCATTTGGTAAACAATCTTTCAGGTGTGTATTCCCCATTACAATTGGTCTTCAAGACTGATTTTTTGATTTTGTGGGGTTTTTGTCAGTGGGCTTTAACTAAAATATCCACATGGCCAAACCCTTAAAACAATTAATCAGTGTTGCCTTGGAATGGCAAGAAAACTTTGTTCACGTACTTCCTTTTCTAGTTTGTCATTGATCATGTCATCTGAGTATCAACTGTGTAGATTAGGATTAATCTGTTAATTGATTCAGTGATAGCTGATATTTTACAAATTGATTTACAAATCAATTGGTTGGTTAACAAGCCATTTTCTTTAAGAAGTCTCTGCTCCTGGCCATTTTTGTTTCCATCCACAGTGAAGTACGTTGTCCTCTTCTAGGGAGGTTGTTTTGGGTTATGAGCTCTCAATTTTTCAGTACCAAAACACTGAGGTCAAATACAATTACCTGGAGTAAAAGTAATATCCTGTCTAGACAGAGTGATTATTTTTTTTTAAAGAACACATGCAGTATTACTTACTAAGCGTCACATTGTTCCTTTTCTTTCAGTTTACATTTGCCAAAATATGGCTGTTGTATGCACAATTTGAAATACGGCAGAAAAACCTTCCACTTGCCAGAAGAGCTTTGGTAAGCTTTTGTTAATTCCGTAATTGACTTTACTAACTAGTCGTAACAAGGGAATGGTGTTAAAAGATCTGAAATTGTCCTTTATAAATTACTCTTTTAATCCACTTAAATAAAGCGCCCGAGAAGCCTGCAGGGACCAGTATTTACTGTCATGTATGATTTGAAAAGAAGCATAGCTTGATATGATGAATTAGCCACGGGCAGAAATGAATGCAGCTTTCTCGTTTCAGCTGACAAAACACGCATCTGAATGCACGAGCACCCAAATTGGCTTAGTGTGTTTGGAAATTTTTAACTGCCATTGGTTGGTTTAAATGATACTTGTACTAGCGATAGCGTTTTAAGAAGCATTTTAAATAAATAGGAGTTTCTGACTCTCAGAAGTTAAGACTGCTGAATAGGGTGTTTGAGTCCCACCTACCAGCTTGCTGATAGAAGCAATCATAGGGACTGTGGGCACGCAACAGCTTCTGTGCGAGCTCACTGTGTGAGTGTCAGCGTGTCAGAGAACGATGGAGTACATTTTGGCAGCAAAACCTTTAGAAATGGAAAACTTTCTTTCAGTTCGGGTATCTAAATAAGCTTAGTGATAGCATTAGGAGTTTTGAGAGAAAGCTAATGTTGGTAACAGTTGTGGTTTGACTTTAAAGAGGAAGCCGATAGGGTTTCCTCCAAACCCGTGGCACAGCAGTGATAAGAGCATAAACATGAATGGCCTTCCGTAGCTGACACTGGACCAAGTCTGCCCTCGGTGTGCTAGTAAAGCTTTGTCTTTTGAGCTGGACTCCTGCCTGCAGCCAGAAAAAAAAGAAGTGGATTCAGTGGGTTAAGACCCCCGTGAGACTGTTATTGTCTCCCTGCAGGAGAAGACAACCGGCTGTCCTGAAGCGTTCTGCTGTTCTAGCTTGGCTTAAGGTGCTATCGCTCAACATCACCGTAGCCACCAGTCGGCAGCCTGCTTCTGGCTGCCCTTTTCTTAGGGGTAAATGTTATGGTAGATTCCAGACAGGATGCTTTGGCCCGCCTAGAAATACAAAGTCTCCTCAGTTTCTTTTAGGCTTCTCTTTTGTTGGTCTTTTTCCCTGTTGTTTAATTTCTTTGACAGATTTTTTTCTTTAGTAGGTCACCTTTTCTTATTTTTGGAGACTAGATTTCGCTGCTGCAGCCATAATAATTTTTTGGACTGGACCCAGATTTGGCAAGCAGCTTCTTTCTTTCTTTTGCAATGAGTTGACTTTGAACTACTTCTTTGGCAAGAAACCTTGCTCCTGTCCTGAGGTGAGGGTCCCGCACTGTCACCCTGCAGAAGGGAAGGTCCAGCTCCTGACGCTGAAGCGCTCACCAGCGTGCAGACAGCACCTTGCCCTGCCTTATTTTCACTGGCTGCAGACGGTGTGTGGATTCTTTGTTTTCCCGGGGTCTGAGAGATGCTGGGACTTGGAGACAGGAGATCAGCTGGAGCCTGTGCTGCTTAAGAAAATAGTAATGGGGAAGAACTGAGCATATTTTGAAAGAGAAAAGGCCTTTGTAGAGTTGCAGGGCCATGATGGTGACCAAATTGATACTCCCAAGTGGTGATTTCCACTATTTTTAGCAAGTACCAAGACAGTCAATGTGTAGGAAAGTTGTGCAGGAGAATTGTAGTAAGGGAATTTGATCTGAAAGTACTTAATTCGCATTCGCTTGAGGGAACAGAGGCTGCAGTGCTTAATAAATAATACTTGTCTACAGAGGTGACTCAGAGAGTGAAGCTCACGACATACCTGTCTCAGATATGCCCATTCTCGACTCTTGCTTCAAAAGATTCCCAAATGAACAATCAGAAGCTGCTTTCTCGCAGCTTGGCACCGTGGCTTAGGACAGACAGCTTTCTTCGGATGCAGAAGCATATCAAAGAAGAAATATTTTTTTAAAGATTATTCTCCATCTATCCATAACTGTAAGTCAGCAGGCAGGGCGCACGGACTATTCTCTATGCTATGACGAATAGCAGTGGTGGTCCAGGAGACAGTTTCTCTTGATAGAATTTGTTCTGTAAGATACTTGGGAACTGCTTGCCTGGGAGACTGGTACAGACTGGTACTGTGCTTTCTGCAGCTTTTGATGCAAGATGAAGTGTTCGTTTGGTGAGCCAGGGTGAGTTTCACCTAATACTTTGTGCGGAATCCGTGTTACGTAAAAGTAACAAGTGAGCAGGTTTTCTGCTTTCAGAGGTTTCGTGGATCTTTATGGATGCACACTCATTTTGCAAACATTGGTTGGATTTTATACTGGCCCTGACCAGACTCTTCAGAAACAAACTCTGTTCAAAGAGGAATTTTTTAGTTCAGATACTGGAGAGAAAACAGATGTTTAGAAAATAAAGGGTTTTTTTTTTTCCTTGCGAGATCTTTAAGTGGTCTTGGGTTTTTCTGCTTAACAGGGGACATCCATAGGTAAATGTCCAAAAAACAAACTCTTCAAAGGTTATATTGAATTGGAGTTACAATTGCGAGAATTTGATCGTTGCCGAAAGCTGTATGAAAAATTCCTGGAGTTTGCACCGGAAAACTGCACATCATGGATTAAATTTGCTGAACTAGAGACCATTCTTGGCGATATTGATAGAGCCCGTGCAATATATGAGTTGGCAATTGGCCAGCCCCGGCTAGACATGCCAGAGGTAAGGCGGTTGATGAACTTCACAGCTGACACCATTTTAAGGTATTTATTACACAGTGGGGCTAATGAAAATGTAGATAATCTACCGGCTTGAACAGAAATGCTTACCGTAGTGGCTCAGCCTGTGTCTCATTAATTTAGCATCTGTTTCTTAGCGGGGCACACAGGGCTATAAAAGCCCTGATCAAACATGGAGGGAGAAGCATGCTTACAGGAGTAAGCTAAATGGATTATGTGCACAGGATTTGATACTGCTTAGTTGTAATCCTAGCTTGTACAGTCAATAAATACTCAGATGTCTGAAACTTTCTTTGGAGAAATCTAACGTTTCTCCGTGCTCCTCCTCCTCTTCTCTCTTCCCCCCACCCCCCACCATTATTTCAGTGTGCTATGAACATAAGAGAGAGTTCTCTTTTGCAGGTTCTTTGGAAATCCTACATTGACTTTGAAATTGAGCAAGAGGAGTATGAGAAAACAAGAAGTCTTTACCGCAGGTTACTTCAGCGGACACAGCATGTGAAGGTACGTGTGGGTACCAGAACACAGAATTGGTGGGGAATCTGGTCCACGGTGGGTGGAAACCCTTGACCGCCCGGATCTTTTTCAGATCAGCAGTGAACCTAGGTTCGGTCCCGTGTCTCTGCCATGAAAAGGGGAAAGAAATTTCTAATTTGCATGTAACAACAGGCATGTCTTGCATGGGAGAAGGCTTTGCAGAAGGTTTCCAAGCATCCCTCTTCCTGCTGAGCTGCTTTGGAATTTTAGTTGCAAAAACATTGCAAGGAAAAAATAGTTGTGATTTATTTGGTGCTGTCGTTTCACCAAGTTCAGACAGATTTATCGTGACCCGGAACAACCGCAAGAAGTTTGTCAACGTGGCTTACAATGTGTCCTGCGAAAGCGAGGCAAATCTCAGACGTGTGAAACAAACATTAATTTTGTGCGTTTCTGCTTATGAAAAAGTACTCTACACTTGCATTGACACTTGCTTTTTTGGCTGCTTTGCTTTTTTAAAACTGTCACGGAGCTACGAGGCTTCAGAATGGAGGTTTCAGCTTGGTTTTGATTTGCTTTCACCGCAGGTATGGATCAGCTTTGCACAGTTTGAGCTATCTGCAGGAAGGGAGGGGAGTCTGTCAAGGTGCCGGCAGATTTATGAGGAGGCTAATAAGGCGATGCGAAACTGCGAGGAGAAAGAGGAGAGAGTCATGCTTCTGGAATCCTGGAGAAACTTTGAAGAGGAGTTTGGAACCGATACCACTAAGGAGAGGATAGATAAACTTATGCCTGAAAAAATAAAGAAGAGGAGAAAACTGCAGGCCGAAGATGGGGTAAGAGGAAAAATTACGCAAATAGTCACTTTGAATCCTTGGTGGCCTTATGGCTGGGGGCTGGTACACAAACCAAAGTCGGCTCTGGGGGATGCTGTAACTGCATACCAGTTTTACTGCTGTCATTGAAAAAAAGCGTTGGCCTGAAACACGTGCTGCTGAGCAAAGGCGGGAATCAATTCGGAGTGAAATACTCCTACCAAATGCTCAAGCTACCTTTCCTTTGAACTCCTGCCACAGACAAATCAGAACAGCTTTAGGCAGTGCTGTGCACGTAGTGTATGTTTCTTAGCTTAGTTTGGGAAACCATGGCAGGGCTGTTCGTCAAGTCTGCCTGCTCATTCTGCACAGGAGAAGTGGTACTGACTTAGCCCATTCAGCACGTGGGGTTCAGCTTATTAGAAGCACCTTCTAATAGCTCACATTAACATGCAAATTAAACTTGCTTTGTGGTATTTTTTTTTTTCCCTAGTCTGATGCTGGCTGGGAGGAATACTACGATTATATTTTCCCGGAAGATACTGCCAATCAGCCTAATCTCAAACTACTTGCTATGGCTAAACTCTGGAAGAAACAGCAACAGGAGAGCGAAGCTGCGGAGGTGGATCCAGACAAAGACATTGATGAAAGCCAGTCTTAGTACATTGCCTTTCCCCGCCCCTTGTCTTGGGTATTGTACAGTATTTTCATTGGTGACAAATAAATGTATTTGAAGAGTTTTACTATTACCGACTTGTGACACTTTTTGTTGGGAGGAAAAAAAAGGCTCCGCGTTGGAGTTGATTCCCTTTAATAGTCTGTTGATTTCCAGCAATTAAAAGGACGGGTCACGGGCCAAGTGCAGGAGTCTGCAGCTATTGGCAGCGACCTGGGAACTGGAAGATCTGGGCCGCAGCTTTGTTTTCAGCACAAGAGCCGCTGTTCTAAGGCTCCTGCAAACTATCATGGTGCTGCTTAGGGATATTAACATGCCAAGACAGCAGATCTGCTTGCTTTAATGAGAGAGATGTCTCTAACCGTTCCTGATTGATTTTTCCAGTAATTCTGTAAGATATGTATTGATCACGAGGATACTTGAAAACAATAAATCCTACTGACCGCAACCTGTTCACCTTCCTATCCAAGTCAGCTTTTATCCCAGAAAACTGTTCAGGAGAGGCAATAACAGAAGTTAAATATACTGAAACTAGCTCCTAGAAGACAAATATGTAGAAATTAGTACCGTGCAGTTAGCCTGTGTTTTAGTATTTGAATGGCTCGGCAGCATATCTTGTAGGAAATAAACTATTGGGAAGTAAAGTAGAAGCGGTGTAAGTAGGCTTCTTGGTGTTTTTTGTGTTTCGTGGGGAAAAAACACCGAGCCTAAGCTTTCTCATCCAGCAGTTCTTGGGAGGGAGGAGTCTTTCTGTCTGCTCGCGTGGGCTGGTTCCCGGTCCAGGGGAAGCCAGGCAGCCTGCTCCTGACGTGGGGAGGGCAGGGATGGCTGCCCCGGGGCTCGGTCCCGTGGCTGGGCCCCTCACTCACTACAAAGAATGGTGATTTTAAAAAAAAAAGTGAAAGTGTGCCACAGGAACCACCATAGCCGAGTCGGGCCTTAAACAAAGCTAGTGTTGACTGACGACTGGGCAGTTACCCTGCTCTGGCCACACCTGGCCTGTGCAGCTGTGGTCAGAGCAGCTGGTCAGGGCTGGGGCTGCCCCTTGCACCGGCCAGGCCTGCCTGCAGCTGGAAACGCTTCCTTCCCTGCGCACCCCGTGGTCAGAAACCAGATCCTCAGTCCATCACCATCATCATCCTCCCCGGGCTGATGCTTTTGAGCATCTCCCTTTTGCCTGGCATGAGGAAGGGTGACCGCGCAGGGGACGCGCCCCACCACTGCGAGGGGAGACCCGGGAACATCAGGCGGGACTTTGCGGCCCTGGGGGCTAGTCAAGGGCACGGGGGCCCAGGTGCTTTACCCGTTGATCCTGCCAGCAAGGGAAAGGGCTGGAGAAAGAGTGGAGGGGGTCGCAGGTCAGAGCCTGCCTGAGCAGCTGGTGCCAATGAGAGTGATTGGGCTTTCACACCAGAGCCCTCTTGGCCGGGAGAGATGGGACCCACCTGGCCAAGGACAGCAAGGGGAGCTTGCCGAGGGGCTGGCCAGTCCGGTGAGAAGGCTTTAAATTGGGAGAGAGGGGGCGGGAGGTGATGGTTGAAGGTGAGGCAGGGAGTGGGAGCTGGGCTGGCACGGCATGGGGTGCTGCTGCTAAGGGAGCTCAAAGCCTAGGGCGGGAGGATGCCTACACCGAGGGTCTGCCTGCAAGCAGGGGAGTGCCAAGGTGCAGCGTTCAGGGGAACATCTTGCTTTTTTTCTTGGAAAACCTGCCGGAGCCTGTCTGGAGTGCCCCAGACCAGTCGTGTTCATGCAATGCCCTGCTCAATCTGGTAAGCCCTTGCTGCCTGTGTTTGTCCCGTGTTTGTTCATCTTGTTAACGTGGCTGGTGGACTGGCAAGAAACAATTACTTTACTGGTAGGTGCTGTCCTTGGCCGCTTGCTAACCATCGTTCTGCGTTAAAACCCCAGATATCTGGCTTTTCAAGCCAGCTATGTGAGTTTCTACCTTCTATTTTAAAGCTTGATTGTTGTGTGGGGTTTTTCCGTAACAGTAGCGTAAGTGGTGGCTGTAACGCGGCTGTATGCCTGCACCAATTGTTCCCTCTCCCTAAATTCTCTTAAAATCCTGCACGGAAAAGCAGTGCTGTTTTATCATTACAGCAGAGGGGACTGTATAGACAGGACGAAAATCTGGCTTGTTTGTAGCGGCTGTTAACACCTTCTGGGCTTTGATTTTTACTGGAGTCTTGGTGGCTTGGCGAGGCAGTTCGGTGGTGCTTTTTTTGTTGCTGTTTTAAGTCGGAGGCCACAGTTGTGGCCCGGGTGCATCCCAGCACGGGTGCCCTGAGCTCCTGCCCGCTCCTCCTCGGCCCTCGTCTGCGCCAAGGCGGGGGAACACGGGCATCGTGGGGGTCCCGGTGCTCCTGTGTGTGTCGGAGCATCCTGCGAAGCGCGTTTGCGGCCGGGTGGGAACAGCGGGGGAGGTACCTCTTTGCAGCAGTTTTCTCCCTTAAAACGGTGAGATGCTGCATGCCAGCAGAAAAATTAAGGCGTGTAAGTTAAAAGGGAGACCAGAGGAGAGAGCGTCCGCGGAGCCGTGGCAGACAACAGTCAGACCTACGGTGGCAGCAGATTTATCTTGAGCTGCCTGCGCGGAAAGTTGGGGTGACGTTTGGTCTGATCCGAAAGACAGAAGTGGAAGCTGAATGAAGAACGTCTGACAAAAACGGGAGCGAGCTGATTGATCCTCACGCTAATGTAACAGATAAAGCATTAGGTGTTTCTAATCGTTTGGACTTGTATGCAGGTTCGCTGTTCTCCTCAATGTCTGAAAAAATCCTGGAGGAGCACTGGAAAACTAGAAATTCCGTTTTGCTGGAGAAGGCATCAGGGAAAAGCGGTCGAGAAGAAGGGCTGGGGGATGAGTGTCGCAGGACAGTTTTTAGCACGAGAATCTTAACTTGTCTTTCTGGGAATTCCTGTCCCTCTC
Organism: Steatornis caripensis; assembly: GCA_013398225.1. Taxonomy (NCBI): domain Eukaryota; kingdom Metazoa; phylum Chordata; class Aves; order Caprimulgiformes; family Steatornithidae; genus Steatornis; species Steatornis caripensis. Next base: position 1,666 of record VZSC01013265.1, on the reverse strand, counting down.
CTGGATTTCCAAAGTTAAAGACGTGTTTCTGTGAAGCAAAGGACCAGGGTCCACTGGCACCCGCTGCGTGGCACAAGACCCTGTTTATGGTCCTCTGCTCGATCTCCCTAGCACAGATGTTGCCAAAATAGCAAGACCCATCCAAGCCTTCTCCCCGCTACCCATCCCGGAGATTTCCCCGGAGTGGCAAACCCTTCAACATCTCCATCTTGTCCCTCTGGGTTTTCCAGGGCTATTTGACACTTAGCCACTCTGAATTTGGATCTTTGAGATCTGCTTTTGTCTGCTTAAACCCTGAAACACCTGCAAGGAGCAATCTGGACTGACGAGCCGAGCGCTACATCTCTAGTAGTAAAACTGTTCCAGCCTTCAGAGCGCTAATGAGCCGTACAGGTTTAATTGATTTCTCAGGTCACAGCCGCGTTTCCACCTCATTTCTCCCCCTCCTCCCCCTGTTACAGGCTTATCTGGGAAAAGGCGAATGGGAGGGTTTTATTCCATAACAAGCTAAGCAAAATTTATCTGCTAATGTGACTTTTGTGCAGCCAAATGCCGCTATGGTCAAAGCGTGTACTTCTGTATCCGTTTGACATTGTGCATGCGCGCAGGGATGACTGCGTACGTACCCGACTTCTCGCAAATTTTATTGGGAAGATGTTCTCTATGCATAAACTCCGTGTTTGTACAAGTGGCTTGGTTACGGCGGGTTTTGACAACTCTTGAGGTTTGATTACATCTAAGGTGGTGGAAGAATGCGAAATGCGTGGGCTGCCGTGCCAAGCTCGCAGTATCACAAACGTACAGCTGCAGTGGGCTGCCCGTGGCGCTGCCGTTTGCCTTTTTAGGCTCTTTCCCGTTAAGGTTCCCGAAGCTTCGGGGAGGGTTCCCGCGGTTTTGTCCTGGCGGGTCTGCTACGGCACTGGTCCCACGGGGAGGTGCGGCGGTGGCCCTGCGCTCGCGGGTCTGAACCCAGCCCTGCAGAGCTCCGAGCAGTCCTCCCGGAGGTGATGGAAACGCCCCGAGCTGGGACGCGCCTGCCCAGGCGCCTCGCCGAAGCTGTGCCTGTGACCTGGTCTCCTGCCACCCGGCCAGCATCCCTGGTCTCCCTCCTGGCGGTCACGTGTGGGCGTGAGAGGCAAGAGGCCCGGAGCCCCCGGGAGGGGAAAGGGGCTCTCTTGCTTCTGGAGTGGAAAATGGACACAGACCGCTGTCCCGTTTTCCCTTGGGAAACGTGAGGCACCTGCAAAGCAGATGCGTTGTGCTGGAGAGTCTACGCTCGCCAGGAGTACTGGGCCAGGCTTACCTGGAGCACAACATTTGAGTGTTTTTTCAACCCTTTTAGTATTAATCTCTTGCATACTTCAGAAGTGGGGGTGCCCAGCTTAATAAGGCTCAGTTTTCCAGGCGTCGGCAGTTTTTTCTCCCCTCAGACTTTTCATTGCTGAAATGGGATTGAGCGTGGTCTGCCAACACCTTTGCAGGCCTTGAAGTAGATCTCAGTTTAAGGAGTAGGAAATGGCACTGCCATCACGGCTGTGAGCAGCAACGCTGGCTACCGAGGCGGCAGCTGGGCTTTGGTGCGGAAGCAGGTGACCGTCCGCAGGCCTGCGAAGATCGTGCTCACCTGCCGATGATGCTGTGCTCTTAATGAAAAGACTATGGCAGC
>VZSC01013263.1:311751-370916 GCA_013398225.1 Steatornis caripensis | reverse complement strand
CATCTAGAAAGCTTGCTCCCCCCGGACGTGGGGCACGAGGGCCACNAACCTTGCCAAAATGGCCCAGAGGAGCTCTGACAAGGGGCTGTGCTCAGTGCTACAGAGGACAAGAGGCAACCCTGGGGGCCACTCTGGGGGCCCACCTGGGGCATCTAGAAAGCTTGCTCCCCCCGGACGTGGGGCACGAGGGCCACGAGGGCCACCTTTGTGCATCAGGAGCAGCAGGCACCTGGCCAAAACAGTCCAAAGGAGCCCTGGCAAGGGGCCGCGCTTAGTGCTGCAGAGGAAGGCAAAAAAACCCCAAGGACACTTGCTTAGCCCACCATAGGGGGGAAAAAAGCCTTCTTCCCCCCAGCTGCAGGGCACGAGAGACCGTCTTCGTGGTGCATGAGCAGCACGCAGTAATCTAGCCAGAAGGGATGAGAGGAGCCCTGCCCCGACAAGTGGTCTTGCTCAGTGCTGTAGAGGAAGGCAAAAAAACCGTGGGGACCAGTGCCAATCTGCCCCGAGGGAAAATTCCTTCCTGACCCCAATGCTGGTTATCGGCTGTTCCCTGAGCATGTGAGCAAGACCTGCCTCCTCGTCCCACTGGCCGTTCACGCCTCCCAGGAGATGCCCGAGCCCTATTCTCCCTCAACCTGCAGCCACCTCAGAGGCTTCTGAGAGAGGCCAAGTGGTCCTGGCCTGATTGACCTGGAGGGCAAGAATCCTTCCCGTGCCTGGCAGGACACCAGTGGGTGCTCCAAAGCACTGGGACCCCGGCAACATATCTGCATCCCATTTCTTACGGCTGCTGCCCCTGGGTCTGCAGGAGATGAGGACAACAAGCTCTGCAGTGCTCTTCCAGAAGGCATTCCCTTGCTCTGGCCACTGCTCTCCAGCTGAAAAGACCTGATAGCCTCGGGCACCTCCAGCTATTGCTGGTTCTCTCCAGCAACCTCATCCATCCTTCAGTCTTCCTCCTGCAGACACCTCCAAGTAGTTCTACCGTCTCCTCAAGGACTTCCTCTCAGATGTCTTCAGGCTGTCCCCAGGCCAGGTCTGGCAGCGGAACACAAGAGGCTGCCCCCTTTTATACTGCCCCAGAGGGGCAGTATAAATACACTATAAATATACTATACCATTATAAATATAGTATAAATATACTATAAGTATAAATATACTATACTGCTGTGTTGCCGAGGAGTGGCACTGTGACACGGGGGTGACGGGGCCCCCGTGTGGAGCTCCCCCTGCTGCCCCTCCACCCAGCATCGTTTGGAGAAAGGCCTTTGGGCTGCTAACCCTGAGGTAGTCCCTGTGCCCAGGAGGCCCAGTGGGTTCTCCCTGCCCTTGGTGGCCAGCAATTCAATTCATCTGTACATTCAGACTATGCAAACAACGGCATTTATACCATAGATATTAATTTGGTTTGGGGGATGCTAGAGGTGAAAGACAGGGTTCACTTCCTTCTGCATGAACTTTGCAGAGACATAGAGAGCGTGCATGGTTTCCTTACCATTCCCTAGCAATGCACCAAGGGATATTTGCTACTACACTGTTGATGGTGAGGTCTTCCTCTTGGAAAGAAGTACGGAGTTGGTTCATGTTCTTGACCATCTTTTTCCTTGCACTTCAAGAGCTCTTTTCCTGATTTGTCATACACCCTTGAAATCTTTCTTGAAAGTGATGGCAGCTGTCTCAGCCTTTGTCTTGCTGCTTCTAGTTGTCATCTTCTATAGGCCCTCCATGACCTTACTCAACTGCTCAGTCTTTGCCTGCCTCCGCCCCAGACAGAATTTATCTTTCTTGAACCTGATGAATTAGAAACAGCCATAGTGGTACCTGTAAGTTCTCAACAGGGCTTTTCACAATGCTTGCCTTTCCTACAAAAATATCTTGCCTGACGCACAAGAATGCATTTGCCTGTATCATGTTGGTGGCTAATAGTCACCCTGTGATCTACTTATGCCTCCAGGAACATTTGCCTACTCCCATGTTTCCAGACTGGAGCATAAACTCATGGCCCTCCAACTGAAGTTGTGTTACCTGTTTCTACACTGCAATTCTTCCCACATGGTTTCTTGATGTAAGGGCTATGTCTTCTGCCAGAGCTTCAACTGGTATGGAGCATGGGGGCTGTAGAAATAGACCATGAGATGCAGTTTTTTCTTGTTCATGGATGCCATGAAATCCAGAATATGATGTGGACAATTACTGAGTGTTTTTGAGAAGGAAGTCTACATATGTTGAATGATAGTTTTCTGCAATCTAAATTCAAAAGATCTGACAATGAACTTGTCTGTTTCATACATTTGATGACATCAAAGCATGAAGGGTGGAGCCTGAGAGACGTGTTAAGGAGGTTTTCACCCATGAGTAGCCTGCTGGAGTACAGCTCCATGCAGTCACAACCAGCAGCAATGGATGCACCATGTGGGTGGGCTCTGAGTATGAAGCTGGTGGTATCAGTCTAGTGACTTTAGAAATGGATGTTTGCCTCCTAGGAAAGGTAATAATCACAGTGGCATTAACTGAGCNTGACATCAAAGCATGAAGGGTGGAGCCTGAGAGACGTGTTAAGGAGGTTTTCACCCATGAGTAGCCTGCTGGAGTACAGCTCCATGCAGTCACAACCAGCAGCAATGGATGCACCATGTGGGTGGGCTCTGAGTATGAAGCTGGTGGTATCAGTCTAGTGACTTTAGAAATGGATGTTTGCCTCCTAGGAAAGGTAGTAATCACAGTGGCATTAACTGAGCTGCTCTTTTGGAAGTTGCATTGGAGAAAGTGCCAAATCAGCTCATACACTGAGAAAGATGCAGGAGACAAAACACTGGTGGGTCAATATGATGCAGTTCATGGCACTGCTGTCTGTGGGGATAAGCTTTAATCTCCAGGAGTGTAAATACAGCTCTCTGAGTTTTTAAATGAATTCTGCAGGTATTTAGTGAAGAGGAAGGTTGTTGCTGATCATGCTAATGTGGGTAAGGAGTTGGCTGGGCAGGTGGCCATCCAACACTACAAGGCAACTGACTCTCTTAAAGAGAGTCCCTACGTGTCTTGGAAGATAGCTGCCAAGAAGGATCGAGGATTTTGATTGTCATATGCCCACCTGAAACCAGTTGAGAATGTTGGTATGATGAAATTACTGATTACGTTATTCAGATACAAAAGAACTTCATTGTTTGTTTTTCAAAATTGATAACAGAAACTGCAAAAAGTAGTCTTCTAGCATACACTTGGTAATTAACTTGCAAAACTGGTGCAATGAGTGCAGAAATCTGCCNGTATGATGAAATTACTGATTATGTTATTCAGATACAAAGGAACTTCATTGTTTGTTTTTCAAAATTGATAACAGAAACTGCAAAAAGTAGTCTTCTAGCATACACTTGGTAATTAACTTGCAAAACTGGTGCAATGAGTGCAGAAATCTGCCAGTGTATGTCTGTTCGGTTAAGGAATCTCAACATTTAGATGCAAGCTCAGTGTGAAGAGACAACAGGCCCTTGCATGTGTCCAAATGTGGATCTGGTAGATCATCAGGCAGAATGAGGCTAGAGACAAATTCCTTTGCCAGTAGTGCCCCATTTTCAGAGGGATTTTAGGAAGAAGACAGTCTTTAAGGAGCAAGGATTTCAAATGACATGGAGTTTGTAAGTTAAAACCTATGTTTTGAATTACTAACTGGTAGGCAGTGCATTTTCAGACCATGCTTTCCTCTTTGCGAAGGGCCCCACATGGCAAAGGCATGCTGAAGTAGCGCACCCTAAAATAAGTCACTGTAGCATACTAATTGCATTCCTGTAGTGTGGGGGAGCGCAGTGTGGGAACGCAATCCTATCAATTAGGCCCCACAATTTCGGAAGGATGTTAAGGTCCTTGAACACGTCCAGAGGAGTCTACAAAAGCTGATGAAGGGTCTGGCAGGCATCTCCTCTGAGGAGTGGCTTAGGACACTCAGTTTGCCTTGTTTGGAGAGAACAAGAGCTTATTGGTCTCTCCAGCTTCCTGAAGAGGGGAAGCGGTGAGGGAGGTGCTGATGTCTTCCCCTGGGATCCAGTGCCATGATGCATGGGAATGCTCAAAGCCTTGTCCCTCAGGAGAGGTTTGGACTTGACATGAGGAAAAAATTCTTTACTGAGAGCGGTCAAATACTGAAATAGGCTTCCTAGAGAAGTGGTCAATGCCCCATGCCGGGCAGTGTTGAAGAGACATTTGGATGATGTCTTCAATAATATGCTTTAACTTTTGGTCAGCCTTGAAATGGCCAGGAAGTTGGACTTGCTGATTATTGCAGGTCCCTTCCAACTCAGCTCAACTCTTCTCTCCCATTCCATTCAGTTCTTTTCCATTCCACCTTCGACACAGATCAAACAGAGATGGAAGCCCACCCCTGAACTGAAATGAGTCTCTTGAGTCCATGGGAAGGGGTGTGAGTGGAGGCCCCATGTTAGGCTGGTCATGACCATCAATGCCTACTAATGCCCTCACAGCCCTGACATCCATCATGGGGCATTGATCTGTCTACCTTTAGGTATCCCAGTAAGGCACCTCAGCTAGGCTGACCTCTCTATATCACCCATGGCGGATACTCAGATTTGTTTGGACAATACACTGTAAATCTGCTTAGCTAGATGGTGTGACTATCCCACTGCAGGTCTCACTATCTGACTATCTCTGGGGAAGTATGGCAGTGCTTCTGTTCTTGGGACCCTCATGCTCTGCAGGATTTTGCTCCAGGTGGACTGCACTCTCACTTTAATCCTGTGAGTCCCAAAGTTTGCTCAGCTGTTCTCAGAGCAAGTCACTCCCTGATTCTTTTCTCTAACATCTTTCCCGTGTATCTGCATAGCAGCTCAATGAACTGTCTGCAGCGTCAGTCTATCCAAGCTCCATTCTACTATGTCAGTGAGGAGGTAAACAAAATGCATTTAAAAACTGTAGGGTCAGTGCTGTGTGCTAACTGCCCATATCCTTTGGAAAATATTTGCACTGTTTGTTATTGGCATGAAAGTTCTCTTGGTAATTTGTACGCTGCTTTTGGATCTTCAGGATTCCTTCCCTCTTTGGCTTCCCTAAAGAAATGTGCTGTACAGGCTAATATGAGATTGAGCTGAGCTCCGGCCCAGTACTTTTCTGTATTAGGCGAAAATGTTGCTTTCATTACTGATCTTTAATCCTGAAAAAAAAAAAATATTCCCTGCAACTGAAACTGTTTCTCATAAAGTCCACATTGCATAAACAGTCGCCCCAGGTCCTGGGAACAACAGCCAGTCCACACATGGACTGCACCACAGCTCATAGTGGTCAGGCCAGGGCAGAATAAGGACATGCTCACTTTAAGGGACAGATGGTATCTATTTAGCTAAATATTCTTACACTGAGGCTGTTTTAACGCCCAGATCATTTTTATCAGCTTCTTAACACATTTGGGAGCCCAGCATGCTTCTGATGGAGACTGTGTAAGTGCTTCCCAGAGAGTGCTGTAGTTTCAGGGTTCAAGGCAACGTATCAGCATGAAGAGGAGGTGTGTGGATGTGGAGGGGGGGAATAAAACCAACCCCATGCCATGTTTGTTGATTTTGAAATGTTCTTGGATGGATTTCCAGGTAGAATATGGATACAAGAACGTGGGAGGCCTCCCTCGTCCATGCTTGCTTTTACTATACGTTCAGGGCCAGACTGTGCACTGTTTTGTAGGCTGACACGAAGGAGGTCTGTTAGTGCTCTGAACCACTCAGAGATGCCTCACTAGCATCTGTAGCATGATATTAAGCCCAAGCTATCCTGGCTCACATCTGACTGCAAAATTCAGTGTAGACATGCAACTTAGCCTGGCACCCACTCCTAGGAAGGTTTCCCTTCCCAGATACTTGTGCTGCGAGGATAAGGTGTTACTCATCCTCACTATGCGTATCACAGGGTGCGTTACTGTTAGACTGTCAGGCAGAGCTGTCATCTGAAACCTCCAGTGCAGTTAGTAGATACAGCCCCGTGTCACTGCTCTTGAACTGTGAAAGTACCACATGTGGAACTATTAGCATAACATCTGCACAGCCTAGAATGCACCAAAGCACCTTCATGTAAAGAATGGGAGTGTGTTCAGAGCAAGCAGAGAGGAAAGTGTGGGACATCTATGAAAGGCAAAGAAAAGTCTCTCTCTCTTTTTCTTTCTTCACCAGGGAACTGGCTCACACAGCACTACAATAACAAGCCCTGGCAGGCTGCCCAGCATCACTGTAGTCTGGTTGTGAGTGAACTATGAGGCTCAAACAATCTTTTGGGAAAAGTTCACACCAAAAGTATTGTATGTTATGTTTTCCCCTCATTGTATTTTTTTTTCCAAACCAGTCTATTATCCTTGTTGCATTATGGATTTCTTTAAGATCCCCAGGAGCTGCCCTTCTAAAAACCAAACATTGAGTTATCAAACAGATCTGTTTTTTAAAGTAACAGTGATAAACTAGTAATCCTCCTCTCAGAGACAGCCCTCAACAAAGCCAGAGCACAACTCATTAAATGGTGGGGGTTTCTGCTGTGGGGAATTTGTTTGGTTGGTTTTTTTCTCAGATAAAACCAAGAAGTTAAGTGAGAGAAAGAAGTGTGTTATTAAGACACTATCATTATCTATACGATGTACATCTACCATGGAGTGGAAGCCAAAGAAGAGCAGACTTTATAATAGTAGTGCAGTAAGAGGAAAAATGTTCCAAACAGCATGTCCTGGGTTTGACCCGAACCTTCCAAAACAAATTTAATGTGGTTTTACATGATAGTCCTGGTCACCTCAAAGATGTCAACTGTAACTCCCACTGTAAATTTAATGGGTACACAAAGATTTTATTAGAAGTACATGAATCTGTAGCACTTGAAGAGTGAAGGGAAGAGTCACTCGTTCTGTGCTGAAGGCAATAATAAGATGCATTAACTTATTTTTTACTGTTTCTCGATGTGACTTTTTACAGACTCAAAAGAAGACAAATTTTCTAAGTTCACAAAAACTATGAACATGTTGGACATAGTTTATCAGACAAATCAGACCATGGACAGTCAGTTGAAAACCGGGTAAAAAAAGCAGGCCCATGACGAGCCCAAATATGTATTCCCCATTGCCCTGCAAATACCGATACTGTGAATTTATAATTGACTGTTGATTTTACTGATCAATTTTATTGTATTAGAGCCTGGAGGCCTTTGCTAAGCGCTGTATTGCATTGTGTGATGTGTTGTACCTATGCATAAGAAGTTATTGCTTCAAAAGGCTTAGGAGGTTAACTTAGGGTTGTTTTGCAGGTGTGATGGCACTGTACAGAAAGCAAACTCACAGCAAACATGAAAGAGTTCATTCAGCTTTAATTTGCAGTGGTATTGAGTACCTGTAATTCCCGGAGACCTCAGTAGGAGTTTTGGGTGTTCAGCACTNGGGTTGTTTTGCAGGTGTGATGGCACTGTACAGAAAGCAAACTCACAGCAAACATGAAAGAGTTCATTCAGCTTTAATTTGCAGTGGTATTGAGTACCTGTAATTCCTGGAGACCTCAGTAGGAGTTTTGGGTGTTTAGCACTTTTGAAAACCAGATCGAAGTTCCTTGCTATCCTTCTGACAAAAGGTCCTTAGAAATTAGAGACCGAAAAGACTTAGGTTTATCAGGCCAAATTCATCCCAGAAGAAAACCCATTGAAGTAAATGGAATTTCATTGGGGATGGATTTACCATAGAAGGATTGTTCCTTATAGTATATTTAGAAGTGCTTTGTCCTATACAGTTTTAATTAGCTCTACATTAGTCAAGGTACCGTACCGTTGTTTCAATCTGCTGCTCTCGCAGAGAACTGTCTCTATCCTTGTCCATGTTTCCCCTCCTACCCCCATCCCTTGCTGCTTCCTTTCTCGGTCTCTCATTATTTTATGTCTACTTTGGTTAATGAATTTCTCAGACAGAGCCTTCTTTCATGTTTGAGAAGGACCTACCCTGTATTGAGGTTAAAAGAAAAAACTAAAAACCACAAAACAAAACAAGACTGGGAAGAGACAACAAATTCCTCTATTGAGAAAAGCAAAGGTGTTTATGAAGCCTTAAGCTTTTCTTTGTCACTCCATCAATCCATATACAGCTAGGCTACAGTTTTTAAGCACATAGTCTGCTTATAGAAGGACGTGGGTACTTTAGTCTTGATTTTCCAGTTTCACCACTGAGCCACTGCATTGTTAGAGCAAGTGGCTTCACTTTTCAAACCTCTGATACTGCAATAGCCATAGTCATGCACGTGTAAAGAATTTCTCAAGTTGCTTCACAGAAATCAAGAAATCATTTTAAGTTCCGTAGTGTAAAAGCACAGTAATACAAGGGAAAGGACTGGTGCCACCAGTACTACTGTCTTTTTTTTTTTTAATAATTCTAACACAAACATTCACCTTTTCTTTGAGTCTTGCCCAATTTTTTTACTTTCTCTAATGAAAGTTCTAAAAAGATTGCAGGGAATTTATAGTCTATGTATGCTTTCAGTCATATAATTACAACTAAAACAACTGTGTCGAGATTAACTGCAGAAACTGTGGGTTCAGTGCTGCCTTCTGCCAAAGAAAAAAATGTCCACAACTAAGAAACAAACTCTAAAACCACATTGGACAAGTTACTAAATCCCATCTACGTGAAGATGTGTGTGTTCACTTCTGAGTCACCGTATCATTTGACAACGCAAGAAGCAAGACAGTTTGCTTGAGCAATGTCAGGAAGACCAGAACATAATCAAAAAATAGCCGTGTTATCAGTTTTCTTCATGCTCTTCTAAAACAGGCACACACTCACTTTAAAATTAACTGCAAAGCTTAATTAAGCTTCTTCTGATCGTGCCGGGAGGGTTCCATGTTGTCTTCCTGTGGTCATTTCATCAGCCAGGGCTTTTCATGTAAGAATGTGCTGCATGCATGTCACAGCATGGGATCTCATCACAGACACCTGCTCTCAGCCTGCGAACACAGATTTTAATCCCCCTCCCTACAAAAATGCTGACAGAAGGGCATATTATTTAATTACTCATGCATGCTCTCCAAGACAGGGTCCACAGCTCCACTTGTTTCACATGGCTTGTGCTACTTTTGGGGGGTGATCAAATAGGATGGCTGTTAAAAAAGGAGAAAGCTTCACCATAGACTTCTTGTTTCTGTTTGGTGAGAACAATATACAAAAAGATTGGCAAGATGAGAACAGTTAGAGCAGGAACTGAAGAAAATCTAGATATGGTAAATATAGTCATAAAATTATATGTGATTCCTTTAGCTCTCACTGTGAAGATTCACAAGCTAAGCTGTACTGTGTAACTTGACTCTCGACCACAAGAGCAGGGATCCAGCAAAAATCAGCTGTGATATCCACCTCTAATGTACTGAAGGAGGTGAAGTCAACTTAACTTTACTAAAGCCTTCATCTAAGTTAAATCTGCAGTAGTGGTTATGTTTCCCTCAGGTGCTAGAACGGGCAAAACGGGAGGAGGATGTAAGAAGAAGTATAAACTTTTAGCTCTGCTTAAACAATGAATTCGTTAAATCACTTCCATCAAAAACATTCAGTGATTCCTACAAAATCCTATCATGGAGCAAAGCAAAGCATAGCTAAATGAAATGTTATATATTGTATCCAGCAAGCAATCACCATACTTGCATTCTCCTTGCCCTCAGCAGCACCTGCATTCTTTGATCACAGTCCTTTTATGTGCTAAACTCTATACAAAAGGCCAAGCCAGCAATTAGCCATTCTAGCACCGAGTCCTGAAATCTCTGCAAATGCTTCAGACCTTTAATGAATTCCTAAATAGAAGGAAGTTGCAAACAAAGTTCAGCTTGTGTATTTTATGCCAGGTTCCCACAGCGCTGTAGGTTCTTAGAGCTTAATTAATGACACTTGCATCCTGTATGCCTTCCAGAGACTCAGTGGAAATTTTACTGGTCACTTCAAACTCTGACATCTTCTGGACGACTGTCCTCAGAATATTGGGCAACCTCCCCAGTCTTTGGAAGGAAAAGACAAGACTTTGCTGCTAAGACTCATCTGGATCAACGGGATGGACAAAAACTGGAGGGACAAAATGTGCATCATTTGAAGTAAACTACACACCAGAAATCCTATGCATTGCATAGGAACCAAAACAGGCACTGAAAATTAAAACCACAGCCTAATATACCAGCATTTGGGAACTCTGCCAATGTCCCTAATTAAAATTTTGTACTAATCTCTTCAGGGAATCCAAGAAATTCTTTCAGAAAATGGAACATTCTTCTATGCACATCCAACTACTTATCCTGTAAGAGGGAATATAAAGGAGATTGTATACGATCAGACAGAGGTCAGTGGAGTGGAAAGGACAGTGTGAAAGCTACAGGAAATGAGCCATCTATGAAAGAAAATACTGGAGTTCCCTCTTGAACCCTGACTCACATAATGTATGATTTTGCTGGTCCTTGTCTAAGGATCATTACATCAATGGGAAGACTTCATTAATTTTAGTGGGGTTTTAATCAGTTCCCAAAACAGGAGCATGCAAAATAGATATTTAAAATTACAAGGTATGCCGACACATCCTTTCCCCTCTTTTTCTTTTGTCCTACCATCATTCGAGAGCTTGGTGAGTGTGGTTTGAGATGAATGAGAAGTGTAGAGGCCAGGCTGGCCTTGAGAGGGTCTAAGACAGCACCTCTGACTTTGGCTTATAGGCAATAAACACCACATTCAGTGCTGTTAAAGATGCAATTAGAGATGAAAGGAAGGAAAGAGCTGGTAATTGGTTGGTAACTGGAGAGGGAAGGAATGCTGATAGATAAGTATTTCTAGGAAGAGAAACCCCAAATCTGCTTTACAGTTAATAAAAAAGAGCCAGAGTGAGATTTTAAGAAAAAACATAGGATGATACACAGGTGTGAAGGAGAGGGGAATAAGGTGATTAGAGCAAGTGTACAAGGCTAGGTTAGACCCTCATTCATCTGGACGGAAAATGAGACAAGACAGGTAGGAGGCATAAGGAAAGTCAAACAGCAGGGAAACTGCATCCTACTTTATCAGTTTTCTCTTTGAAGAAAACAGCAGGGTCCTATAAAGAAAAATAAGGGAAAGCAGTAGGAGAGAACTATCAAAGATGAATCTAGGCTATCTCTGCAGTAAGTAAATCTTCTGTTTAGCTATGCAACTGAGCCTCATCAGTTAAGCAATCCTATCCAGAGCTCAAGATACTCAAATCTAAGGCTTTTCTTTGGCCACTGTGGAGCTACAAGTTCTAATCGTTGATTGTTTTACCCCTTTCCATAGCCCCTGACACTCATGCAGACCGTCTGAACCCAGCTAAAGCGAAATGGATGCGCAAGCACGTACGGCATCCACCCTTTGCGTTGCTGACTACATGCAAATCAAGACAGTAGGGAAGCAGTTCCCTCGGCTAATTCTCCCAAGCGAGCAAGATCTGCAGTGAACCCAAACAGGACTTTAGGTCCTACCCACTTGTCGTTTGCAGAGCTTTTCCTCTCTCTCCGGCTTAGAAACAAACAAAACTTCCTCTCTGCTACCTTTTTCTAAAGGATCTTTCTGTGACTAAGCCATTTATGTATCTATATCACATGTAATTCTCTGATGTCAGATGAGATAACACAGATAATCCTCCTAAAGGATTTGTGGCATTACAGATTACAGCTTCCATTCGTATGTTGTGTGTATTGCCTTCAAGAGGCCTTCAGTGGTGCTATAAGATCTCTGTATGCAGATTAGAAAATACTTGCATTCAGGACTGCCTTATTATAGGTTTAGAAATACCAACAACCCAACTAAGTGACCAGCTGTTCAGATCCCGCTGTTTTCTAAATCCATGCAAAAGTAAAATACTATTGTGGTCAGTGGGATCCTTGCCAGGGTAACAAGATTTAAACCATTTTCCTTGCATTTCTTCATCTGCCATTTCACTATAAAATAAAGTAATTGCTTAGCAGACAGAACAATTTATTCCAGAAAGAAGTCAGCTTTGTTTAAACCAGTTTGTTCAAGCCAGAAAGGTACTTCATTACTGTGCCTTTTTTTGCTTTCTTTTTTAAATTTCTAAACTCCTGTTGACACAACCAGCAGGAAGCTCAACATTGGGTTTTACTTATAGCTCAGGGGCCTACCTAGGGCTTGAATACTCTTGTGGATCTGCCCGAAGGTGCCTTCACTGGGCATCTTTCAAGAAAAAGCTGAATAGTTACAGCTGAACTGCTGCTCCAGAACTCACAGTTTCTCCATCAGAATAAATACTTTCAGGAGGCAATAATCACTAGAAAGATCTTTAGTTATGTTTGCTGCTGTGCAATGCACGCATTTCTGATGAAGGAACTGAATAATTTCGGGAAACACAGAGGAGCTATGCTCACCAACGGCACAATATGACTGTCCTGATACAAGGCCAACTCTGTCTCCCAAGCCTGGAAAACAATATAGCTGATACCGGATGGTGTGAAACACTATTCACACAAAAGCATATCCCGCTTAGCATGTGTGGGATATTCCTAGAAGGAACGTGGCTGATGATAAATTCAGGTGACTCACACAGATGTCATGTACAATGCTCTTCTGCCTAATTATTAGTGTATTTATGTTTCTTGAATCTTGCAGCAATCATTTTTTAATTTCCTCTCCTGCAAGAGCAGTTAGTAGAGCGAGGGAATTTACGTTGGCTCTCCAATGATGGTACATCAATCTCTACAGCAAAAATCTGCATTTTCTAGCCTCACCCACACTGACATTTTGCCTGCTGCAGTGGAGCTCCTGAATAGATCAGCAACATTCAACCAACAACAGCCGTTTCCAGTGCGGAACAATGATCTACATCTTCAAAGAAGACTAGGCACCTCTTGTCTCAACTACTTGGAAAGAGAGAGTGGAGTATGTAGCATAATTCTGCTACGTACAGGCAGGCAAACACCTAATGGAAATACACCATTAGCAGCTTCTGTCTGCGTGATTTAGGATGTCACAGATCTCAGCTGTTTGTTGTCTTTCTGACTCCCCTGGCTGTGTTGAAATCACCACTGTGACAGCCAAGATGAAGTAGCTGACTGTGTGAGCATTCCTGGTCCTTTCCAATACACAGCAAAACTACTTAGCTTAAATCACCACTGACGGGAACTAACTTCTTAAACAGGTTTGAACTTGATCCTTGTTGAGCACATCTGACTGCGCCCCAGATTGCCTAGTTCAGCTCAAAGCCATCACATGTACCCTATTATCAGCAGCAGCAGCTCTACATCAGTCAGCAGCTGGCAGACGGGCCCTTGGGGACTTTTCTAGTCAAGGCTAGTGCAGCCCTATGGCTGCTTCAATATATTCTCCGTACACAAAACAGGACGTATCTTTGTGCGAATGTTGTTATTGCACAATGGGTGTCATTGATAGCAGGAAAGAGACAACGCTTGGGAGCTGGACGTGTTGTTCAAATATCATTGCAGTCTTTTAATATATTCTGATTAATCCCCTTTACTTAGAACTGCCATCATGCTGTTGGTGGCTACATTGAGCGCACAGAGAATATCTGAAATCCCTTTTGACCCTTCTTTAAAGGTTCACCTTTAAAGGTGAATTGAATGGTATTTCAGTGCCTGAATTTCTAGAGTTTGTGACATTCTCTTAATGTAGATTCTGGTTTATCTATACCCAAATACATACAGGTCTGCCTACACAAACAGGTACATCCATAGTACCCATCTTTTCAAGCACTACATGCATTTTCACTACTAGCCCATTCAGTTTCTCCACTACACTTCCAGGTCATAACCCCACTGTTGTCGGCAATACTTAGCCCTTGACTCCCTAGCCGTATTTCTTCGGCAGTGGCTGACAAGGCCGTGAGGCAACCAGGAAGTCTAAACCAAAGGATAATTGTTACAAGGAGAATATGGGACAGGCAGAACTAACAGACTAAAGGCCCAAGGGAAAGAAATTAAAAGAGGCTGGGAATAAGGACAGCAACATTTGGGAAGATTTGCTCTCAGTGCAGGCAGCAGCGGTAGCTGCCGATACTGCTAGGGACGGTGTCAGATCAAGCAGGAGTTCACATGTCACAAAAGCACAGCACCAGCACAGGGCTAAAGCTCTTAGCATCCTATGTCCAAAACAATACGCAACTAAGCACAACGACAGAAAGTATGACTAACTGAAGGGATTAATTTCCTAAACCTAGATGCCTCTTACATGCCGAAAGTCTTCCTATGGGAGATACATCTACCAGCCCCATGCCAATGTCTCACATACCTCTCTGCGTTTAGGCTACTGAATACTAACCACCGTGTCCTGTTTATGGCTTTGACCCCCTGCTCCTCATCCTCAAAGCAGGACAATGAAGAGGGACCAACTCCAATCAGCTTGACATAGAACAGCTCTGTGATGACTTAGGTCATACTTGCAGCTCGCTGGTGGATCTAACCCAGGGTAGCGGGCAGCTCAGCTCTCTACTTAGCTCAACCACGTGGCCATGTCTAAAAGCTTACAGAAACCCCTGCTCCCTGTCACGTGTTGAATACAAACTGTATGCAGCTGAGCACTGTCATTTCCCACAATCACAGCTGTAGAATTCAGAATAAACAGCATCATCAAGCACCAGACCTCCCCCATTTCCGTAAGCACGCGATCGAGACTTCGCCACAACACAGCCTTTTCCCCCTAGCCATCCTGTCTGCATTTACCCACTCTCTGTCAGTCACTGCCATTCCTCACCGAAGCTCTCAAGTGGCCGTGACAGGAATGTCTGAGGAGATGAGATAGAAGTACCTACAGCAAATAAATAAACCAATAAAGCAATAAAAAGACAAAGTGAGAGAACAAGGGGGATGTGAGTTGTTCAGAGGCTTGAAGGCCAGCCCATAGAGTCACTCAGTCTAGACTCCAGATGTGAACGCAGAGCCTCAGTGAGTGCAATACGGGACTGCGTAAATATCTCAGCCAGATGTCTCAGGGCCCAAGCTACAAATCCTCCCAAATGGTGACAGAGTTGGCTCTTGCTGTTCACCTAGCTCTGCTTCCAAGAGAATCAGTGGTCATTTAGTCAGCAGCAGTTCATTTTTGCTGCCAGATGGGAGGGAAAACCAGGCTCAGAGTTGCAGTTAGTCTCACAGCAAACTCAGCAGTCAGTGGATGGGTCATGGAGCCCTCTGTGGGTACTGAGGTTAGCTCAAAATAGCAATCTGGGGAAAGAGCTGAAAAGATTATAGTAAACATAAAAGCACATGATTCTAAACTCCTAAACAGACTAAAGTAACAGGCTCCCATGTTAGGCACCTGAATTCAAATTTAGATCTTCAAAACCTCTTCTATTTGGTTGACTAAGTTTACAGATGCTTAACGTTACGTGATGGAATTACATTTCAGTTGCTGGAGACGTGCGTTACGCTGGCTCTAAGGAGCTCGATGCTTGTAGCTGCACTTTCACAAACCAAGCATTCCTCTTGCCTGACTTTCATGTTCCCAGAACTTGTCTCCTAGGTGGATGCCTCACATAAAGCACCTGGAGGGAACATGATCACCTTCCCACCTACTGGCAGCTGGATCTGTCCCTTGAGAGGCTGGAGATCAGTTTCAGCTTCCTCTTCTGCCTGAGTCAAAGCAAAGAACCGAGCCTATCTCTCCCAGGAAATATTTCTAACCAGCAGGCTATAGTGTATTTTAAACTAAAGCTTTCCCAGTCTCTTGGATTTAACACATACTCCATTAAAAATTTAGATATTTATTGCAGCAGGGAATACGACCTGGGGCTCTGCAGTGAAAGTCCTTACATAACCCACCCTGTCACTGGCCTAATTTAGGCTATATCAATTTATGACCCAGATTCTCTTCAACAAGTCACCCAAAACTGGAACTGGCTGAATAATTTATGAGATGATTTGTAAGCAAAAGCCCTGATTTGGGTTACTCTGATTCGTGCGGATAACATTATTTATGATTTTTTGTTCAGACATAAGGCATGAACATGTTTTAGGATGGGCAATAATTGTCCCAAGATTTGCAGAAGCATTGTTTCATTCTCCTGTTTCAGAGTGCCAATAGCAAAGCGACTCATACGGTGCAAAAGACAAGCATTGGGACTAAACAGCCCAGAAAAACTAGATGAAGAGACATGTGCTACCGTATCAATCTCCTGTTCCTGTAGGTGCAGTTACAGCCTGAGTTTGAGCCCACCGGAGAAGTATTTAAAAAAAAAAGCCTATTGTTCCCCTCTCCTCTTCAGACCTAGGCTCACAAAGACAACTTGGAGTCAAAAAAGATTCGGACAAATTGCATTAGTTCATACTCACCACGGGCTAAGATCTCACATATGAGCAGTAGCTGATGCAAGGTGACTAGTTAAGCTGCCATAGCAAACTGCTTGGGACTGTGAACCCCGACTCACAGCCACTTTTCTCTCATTTCCAAGGTCCTAAGGGAGGTTAGAATTGCCCAAAGACGTTCTGAACAACACTGAGCTCCCACAGTAGTACATTTTCCACAAAGGTTGCAAGGGCTTACTCTGATTTATACGTATACCACATCTGATCCTCAAACCATTGCTGGGATCCCCTTAGTTCTAAACAAGGTGTTTCCTGAGCTGCCACATCCAACCCTGAGTCTAAATCAGATTTATCTGAACTGATAGGTGTATGGTTTTAAGGTTTAATTAATTTCCCTCCCTATCCCGAACAACGTGACCCCCCCAAAAAAAAATAGTACAGAGAGAGCTGGGCTGTACACGTACATCCTTTTCCTTATTATTCTGCGCTTTCTCAAGAGAGAAAGCATTGAGTATAATGGTCTAAATAAGAGTTAATTCCAAGATCTAAACAAGTATATTGAATGATTTATTCAGAGCACATCATGCTGTTCTTCCACCTCTTTGGTAATGAATGCACAGCATCACCATGGCTGAAAGTTAAAGGGGATATTTCTTCCGGCAGTGCCCTCCAGGTCCCTTAGGCTGGCTTACCCAGCAACTGTGTTGGCAGTTTGGAGTTTTTCCCAGGATCTTCTATGGCCAGGGATGCTACAGGCCATTTTATTAAATGTCAATGGCCATTGCTGATTTAATTTTTGAAAAAAATCTACCTTAAAGTATATTTTTCCTTCTGCTCCACATGAAAAGCACATCTACTTTAAGATCTTTCAGAGGGGTTCCCTTCTTTCGGAATGAAACAGCATGAAAGAATTGTACTTGTAACCCTACTGTGCACCACTCCATACCAGGAGACAGCGAATTTTCCTTGTCTTGCCCTCGAATCTGCTGCAGTGTTACAACCCCTCTTCCAGCACAGGCTCAGAACTCACCTCTGAGTCATAAATGCCAGCTCCAGTGGGTAAACAGTTAAACAGCAAGTAGACAGAAACTTTTCCTTTTGCTGTACAGATCTGAGAGAGGTGGAACTCATGTACATCAGTAAAAAAGTAGGTGTTGAGATACAATTTTGGAGGAGGGTGCAGAAATTCCAGAATCCTTATCTCCATCCCAGAAAAAAAAATGAGAGTCTCTCGAACCACAGAACAGAGCACATTCCTCTCTGTGGAAGATCAGAATTATTTTGCCATTCATGCGAATGCAGTAGCCATCTGACAGCCTCAAAGCTGCATTCCTCGATGCCTGTGGCCATATCAAATTTTTGGGAAGACAAGAGGAACCATTTTCAGGAAAATGGTGCTTTATTTACTCTTTGACTCTCAAAGAATGTTTTGTCTTCCTCTCTGTTTTGTTAAGTGCTGTCAACACTTACAGTGAAGTTTATTGTAAATACACAATAATAACAACTGCACGCATTCATCTCTGATTCAATTCCCATGTAAA
The DNA here is from genome assembly GCA_013398225.1 of Steatornis caripensis. Classification (NCBI taxonomy): domain Eukaryota; kingdom Metazoa; phylum Chordata; class Aves; order Caprimulgiformes; family Steatornithidae; genus Steatornis; species Steatornis caripensis. Next base: position 353,118 of record VZSC01013263.1, on the reverse strand, counting down.
TTTATGTTAATATGTATGCAGATTAAGTCTGCCCCCCTTGGTCCTGGAAAGTTGTCAGAATGACACATGGGTTCTGAAAAGGTTGTGTACTACTGATCTGCAGTTTTTCTATAGTATTCAATAACTGGCAAACCAACAACAAGAGACTGTGGATATTTCTCTTCACTTTTGCTGGATAAATCAGCGGAATCTTCTAGACCAAGTTAAAAAAAAGTCTCTAAAACTATGACCTGCCCATTTTTGTTTCTATTTCACAACAGAATCAATATTCAGAGGTGGGATCTTTTAAGGAACGGGGTCATACAAGGGAGCCTCGCTAGTAAGCCTTCAAGAACTGACATGCCATCTTCTAGACAGATTTCTCCCAAATCTCTAGTAACTGCTAAACCAATGCCTGGAGTTTATGGATAGTTCTCCTCACATTTTGCTATCTAAACCAGTGCAGTTTTTAAGATAGCTCAGAAAGGTCACTTAGTTTATTCTCTCCTCAGCCTCCCTTTTCTTTGTTTTAGCATGGAAATACACTGACCTTCCACCTGTGTGCGCAGGCAGAGCCATTCTGAGCACTCGAGTCACACCCGTGGCGAGGTAGCTGGAGTGCCTCAGTTAGCTGTTCTCTGCTTTCCTGCCACGGATGTTTGGCTCTGACACTGTCTGGTACTTTGCAGGAAATAGAAACTAATCTTTAGCTCATCCCAGGGCTCAGTCCCTACAAGGCTCCCAGGCACTTCTTAAATAATCACAACGGGACATAAATCGGGACTTCAAGCGATACATGTGCTCTTTGCACAGGGATGAACTTCCAGTAATCCAAAAGGGGATGGGGAAATTGCTATCAGAAACAGCAGGCGCCACAATTGTTGGCCAGGAAGATACACCAGACAACAAAAGTCCAGTTGCCAAAAAGTATTTATACTCCTGCAGTTCACAGCTGAGGACTTGATCCTGACCTTTGATACACAAAACAGATTTGCTTTGCAGCTGGAAACTCAGTTGCAGCATTTGTGCTTGGAGGGTAAGATTGTGCCCAGAGCTGATAAAAGTGGGAGCTGAGTCATCAGTTCTGAAGTAAGGCAGCAATCTCCTGACCAAAATCACTTCCACCCTAATAACACTTAATGGACTTAGGCGGCCAGTGATTGTCGTAAAAAAACTCCAAACAAGTAAGAACAGAACTGTACCCCATACAGTGCGATAAGAAACTTCAGTCACCCATTTCATTTGGGCCTTTCAGCTGGTTTAAAGACTGACACTTAGAAAAACCCTTTCTTCTCCAAGCTCTTCTCACTTGACTCTAGCTTAGGGTGTTATTTCACTCCACTTTTTAAATCTCATTCTACTGAAGGCAATCTTAGCCCCAAGAGCAAAACAAGTAAAATAAAAGCAATTAAAGCCTGGAAGGATATCTGTAGTTTTTCTTTGAAATAGAGCCCCGTGTCAGACAGCTTTCCACGTACCTTGTTCAGCATAGGTTACATTATGCCATCCCATCAGGCCCGTTCAAACCAGGTTGCAGAAATATTGTGGCTGGGATCCAACGCTGCCTTCCTGCCTGCAGTCACTGTTGGTCGTGATTTCATCTCAATCCTTTTCTCTCTTTCCACCTCTCATGCAGCTGCCTGCCTGTCTTGATAGGACAAAAGTGTAGCTCGTGGATTCTATATGATAATCACAAAAATAGTTATTTCTGCTGAAAAATGGATTTAATTCCCCCTCTAAACCTTTGTGGATTGCCAACTGGGGGTGTGAAACCAGCTGGCAAAAGATGCGTTCATTTCAATTTCATGACTTTCATATACTGCAGCTTCCTGACTTTAAATGGTTCCTCCCCTCTCTAATGAGACCATCAAGGCCTTGATTAACAGCCCTTGCTTTAAACAAAATTTTGAAGAAGGTTGTTTTCATGGTAACTTCTCTGGGGATGTCTGGCAGCCTGCTCAGTCCAGGGCAGCCGAATGCCTGTTCTTTCACGGCGTGAGCATTTTTCAGAGGAACTAGGAGTCAGGCTTGGTGAAGATTCATATCCCTGAGTACTCTGCAAGTAACTTGCACAACAGCGTGGGAAGAAAGCTTGAAAGTAGTGCTGGTAAAACAGTGAAAAACTAATTTCATCAATATTTTCAAAATCTAAAGGCTTGGAATGGACTCTATTTTACTTTTTTAACTCTTTCAACCCTTTTCTTGTAAAATACATTTTTATTTACTGAAAGTCTTCAGTACATTGTTTGTTAACTTTTTAGTCCAAATAGGATTGTAGAGACACAACTAGGCAATGTGGGAGAAAAGCCTGATATGTTTTTTGACAGTTAATCGCAGAAAAGGGAAAGGCCATCTCTTGGGAAAGAGTCCTTCAGGCCAGGGAGAGCCATCTGGGTGAGAGCCCTCAAATGGTTGAATAGTGACTTAGGATGTAAACAATGAAATCCATGGAAAAGCACTATTTGCCTGCAGACTGGCTGTTCAGATGCTTCCAGCCGCCTGCTTAGTCAGTGGAAGTCTTTAACAGACAGTAGATGAGGGCCTTAATTGTAACTCGGTCCTTGAATCGGGACTTACACACGTTTTAAACAGGCTCTACAAGCAAGCTTGCTTGAAAAGGACTGCAGTATACATCCTCCCTAGTCACAGGCCAAGATGGTCCCACTTCGTGACCTTGCCTCCGTTTCAGTGATCTCCCCTGGGAGATCAGCAAGGCCCTTTCAGGGCAAGCCTGCTGACAGTACTTGAAGTTATGTCTAAACTGCAGTCATATGGTGGCTGCCGTGTAGCGCAGGCTAGTATGTACCCCAAGGCAGACTTAAAAAATATCTGAGAACCAGCAGTAGTTGTGTCAACACAGAGCTCAGCAAACCTACATGAAAAGGTATGGCTAATTAACACATGCTGAATTGCCATAACTTGACTGCTACCAACATTTCAACTAATCTAAACCTTCCTGGATATTTGTGTATCAGACTGCCGTCACTGTGGTTACCACATGCAGGAAAACTAGCACACCGCTACTAACTTGACACCCTCAGAGGGCATGACTAAGCTAGTGTTAGACCAGAGTTTTTGTTTAACATTTAAGTGAAGTTTTACTTGGGTTATGCTTATTTATAGGTTTGCTCTTGGCAGTCAGAAAGCTTCATTTACATTCAGCCACAGCACGAAAAGAAATAGTGGGTCTTGGAGAGAAAATGGAGAGGGGGGAAAAAACCGACCTTAAACAAAAGCTCTCATGAAGTTGATAGTATCACCAGACTAGCAGAGCAAACAAAAGAGAGTCAAACATTCCAGGCACAGAAGTCAGAAGCTGCAGCTCTCTTCCAGGGAAGGAATACACTGCATCTCATTTCTGCTGCACCTACTGATACGATCTACAGAAAATCCATCACGAGTTGAAAGAGCTGCATTCGTTGTCAATGCTTTCCACCACTCTGGTGTCCCAACTTTCATGAGTTCATTAGATGCACAGTCATGGACTTTTCTATGAAATAGAAAGACAATACAAGCTTCTTTATTGCTGCCTTACAGAATCATTAGGAGTTCTGTTCCCTTATATACTAATTTCCCTCCTTTTATTGCTTCAGTTATCAACAACTACTATAAATTTACCTTAAAGCAAACTGTAGCATATATCTCTCTATATACCTACACACACACACACACACGCACATGTATGTGTATATATATAGACACAGAGAAATACAAAGCCCGACAGTACATAGGAGAATTTACTGAAAAGCAAGAAAAAAGTAGCATATTCAGAAACAGGAGAAAACTAACACTTGATTATGAAGTATTACAGCTTAGATATTGGATATCTTTCACATTTCCTTCTTTTTCTGTCATAATTCTGTTTCTATGTTTATGATGGGTATTGCATACCCATCCTTCAGGAAGATAGCCTTTCGGAAGATCCCGTTGAACTGGGATATTCTCAGAAAATGATCTGACTAGTTTGTACAGAGGGAAAGAATAACTTTGGAATCAAGTGACTGAAAACAGCAAGGCTGTAAGTAAAGCTTAGGCTACAGCACAGTCAGTGAAGGGTGGTAACAGCTATTGAGCCTTTGTCTTTGAACAGGAGCTGAAAAGGACAAGTAAGTTCAAGTTAACAGTGCCAGAATGGCAAGCCACTGAAGTCAATGAACACACCCCCACCAACTCCAAGCAACTTTGGTCCAAGATTAAAACATGTTCCCGTGCTATATAGTTTCTTGTCATGCAATACTTCCTTTCAAACATATTTGCTTCTAATAGCAATATGGATACAAACTTCACTCAAGGGAGGGGTAGGACTGAGAGAGCAGAGCATGCTTGAAATCTGATTTAACAGGACTCCTTTGGAGTTGGTGTCAGCCCTTCCATTCCTAAGACTTCAGAAAACGGTAGGTCTCTGATCACCTTAAAAGACTATTCTCTCTTGACTTGAATTTATGAATTTCTACAAGAGTTGTAACAATACATTCTCATTTTCACCTGGTCAGTGCCAAGCACAATGTATAGAAAATAAAGAAAATCACCTGCAAGTAATTGCTGTACCTCATAAACAAAGCACAGTATTGTTAGTCACATTAAAAATAATAAAAGCAAGACTCTTCATCCAGAGAACCTGTGAAGTTGCTGCTTGTGAAGCATCATTCAATCCTTGTCCTCAGCAAAAAAATGATGGGAAGTGAACCTACTCTTCCTGTTCACTGAATGAAGAGCTTTCAGCCATTAATACAACACACAACCAGAGTCAGAACTCCACTACTGGACTTTGCTCCTGGCACGGATGGTGTGAGTTCCATATCAGGACCACTACTAGAGATTTGGTGTTGTAGTATGCCCTTGGTGCACTCCTGGTGGAAATATTACAGTCTTAAGCTCCTGACCCAAGCTGTACATACTGTTTCTCTTAGCACTTCATTATGTACAAGAGACAACTGTTATATAAACCAATAAAGATGTACATATCCCAACCCAGATGACAAGAAAGGCATGCAAGTCCCACATGTAATTCAGACTGAAACATTAGCCAACAGGGCAGGCATCCCAGGAGCCTAAATTATAAAACGAGCAATTCAGAGTTTTCACAAAAAAAAAAAAAAAAAAAGAAGAAAGAAATTAAATACTACCCTGACATTTTGAAAGGAGGTAGTCACCTCTCCAGGACTTCCTGAATTCAGCAGGGCTCCTTGCCTTGGTTGGACAGCAAATGCAATTTCCTAGGTCCATGTGTGCTCGGACATCTGTAGGACAGCACAGTTTATTCCATAGCNGGTAGTCACCTCTCCAGGACTTCCTGAATTCAGCAGGGCTCCTTGCCTTGGTTGGACAGCAAATGCAATTTCCTAGGTCCATGTGTGCTCGGACATCTGTAGGACAACACAGTTTATTCCATAGCCAAGAGACATTTTTACTTTCCCTGCCTAGTGAGGGGACAGCACCAGCTGATGTCATGCACCCTTTGTGTGTCACAAGACAGTCCTAGTACAACAACGGAGGAGAATTATAATTGGTGGGAAAGGAGGGAAGTAAGTTTGACGTTACATAGGTCACTTCTATAGCCTTTTAGAAGATCTCACTGAAAAGCATTTTCTTCATGTGTTGGTGAAACTGGACGTGAAGTCTGCTTTGTCTCCCCCCAGTATTGAGAATAGTCTTGTTCTGGTTGCTCTGTCCTAAGCAGAACAGCATTAAAATGATATGCCATAGGATCCTCCTCAGAAACATCATTTTGTGTCAGGGGATCTCAGAGTCTAAACATTTCCTATCAGACACTTTATTCTCAGAGANTCTTGTTCTGGTTGCTCTGTCCTAAGCAGAACAGCATTAAAATGATATGCCATAGGATCCTCCTCAGAAACATCATTTTGTGTCAGAGGATCTCAGAGTCTAAACGTTTCCTATCAGACACTTTATTCTCAGAGAAGCCTGGCTTTCTGCAAGAGTCCTTTGTAGTCCAGCTGGATGTCATTACATAATTAAGCATATGAGCCAGGAGGTAGTCTTGAGCATGGAAATTTTACAATGTAAGATCAAAATGTTATTCTTCCTTTCAAAAGATCATTTGTCGTAATGCCTTCATGCAAGGGATCAAATGTAGTATTGATTATTCGTTACTACCTTTAAAGAGGCCAGAAAGCTTCTGGAATTCAGAAGACTTCTGGGGATCTGAAGGGATATAAGGCCTCAGGGCTTGATGACTCATCTTGACCTGAAGCTTTGAAATATCACCTGCTGTCTGGATTGTTCCTGCTTGCTGCCTGGGATTTCAAAGTCCTTCTCTCTTCCTTTTTTTCCCTCCAAGGCATCAGTCTTACAGACATTGCCAGATCAAGAGAAGCAAAGAATGCAAAAGAAAGTGAAAGTGAGAAGACCATGAGCTGGGAGCCCAGCTGGTATACATCTGCTTTGCTAAGCTTGAATTGAAAATGAGTATCATTATTCTTGTTCTGCGTGCATCCTGCTGTGTTTAGTTATTGCATCACATAGAAGAGGCAATGGGCATATCCTGTGGCTACCTCCATTGTGTTCAACATGGGTTAACTAACTGTTCAATATCCTAACCCAGGGAGTTTTTCAACCTTTCTGTGCCAATTTGATCTTCAGGCATGTTCAAATGGAGGAATGTTTAGAGGAGACTGGACATGTCATTATGTGGAGACTCTGACAAAATTTAACACACTATCTTTATTGACTTCAGAAAAAAAATCAATGTCGTATTCATCTAGACAATCTAGTAAAAGTTTCCATTTTCAATAACATTGCCTGCATGTTGTAGAATAAACCTCCAAGAGTGCTTTCTGGCAGATGGTTAAATATTTAAGTAGTTGGCCACAGATTTTAAAAAATTGAGATAATTAGAAGACTCTAAGCAGTTAATATTTATTAGTCACAAAGAGTTTGACAGATTGGATGTTTTCCTACCCACACATTCTCTAGCAGAAAAAAATAAAGCTCTTATCTTTCACTGTATATGACACAAGCTTTTATATGTGGCAGAAGTAGAAGGCATGGACTTCTCAGGTGTCTCGGTATAAGACACTGAGATCAGTGGCTACCACTTAATTCAAGAAGAGGCCAGAAAACAAAATGGAAAGGACAAAGCCTCTGTGAAAACCCAGAGTTCACCCTGGAAAGTGCCCAGGACTGACACTTCTGCACTACTTCAGCTTTCGCTATAAATTATGGTGTCTCCAGCAAGGTTGCAGGGCTGCTCCAGTTACCGGGGATTATAAGAAAACTCATTTTCTATTAGCTTTGCCCCTTCCATTGGCCTTCCTTGCAGGAGAGGAAATGCACGGAACAAAGGCAGACGAGTTCTGTGGCACTCCAGAACTGCATAGGAGAAGACTCCCTAAACAGTGAATTAAACTGGCAGACAGGAGGCTAGGGGCCAGTTTCACCAGACAAGTCCTCTTTTATCTGTCCGGAAGTCTGCCTGAAAAAAGAAGCATTGGGACACCTGCCTAGGCTTGCTGGCTGCCCCACAGACAGGTCAGAGCAAGAGAAGCAACACGCTTCTCACTAGGCTGCAGATGTCCAGCTACGCTGAACGCAGCAAGGAGCACAGCTCAGTACTTGCCGTGCCAAGTCAGGCCAATACAACTGTACTGAGCCAACAGCCAACCCGCACAGACAGCAGGTTGGATGGGCTCAGGATGGACATACGGGCGTCTGCACAGCACATACATGGTAGGTCTAATGTGTTCTCCATCTGTCAGACTGTCAGTAAATGCAAATGTTCAAAGAGTATCTGTGTGCAGCCAAAGCCTGTGCAATGGATGCACGCGTTACTAATGTATAATACAGCAGCCACTTGAAACTGTTACCTTCTTTCATTAAAATTGATACTGACTTTGTCAGTGACTCATGAAAAACATGAAAGTAGCATCAGTGTTATACTACATAGCTAACTGGTGAGAAAGAGATGCACCTCCATTACATCTTACCTCTCTTTTCTTAATAGCACCACTGAATGGGTCAGTGCGTGCACCAGTATGAAATCCCTCGAGTTGCTTTACGTTCAAAGGCAGACAGAAACTAAGATAAACCCAAACAAGGCATCTTAGTAATGACATTCGCATATATCCACATATATCCATCCATATATCCAGCCTTAAGAAGAATGGGTGCATAGGATTAACTGTGGCAGGCAGGGGGAGGAGCGGAAAGGATTTTCATCAGCATCTACCCAGCAAGGCCAAGGGCACATAGTAACATAGAATACACCTGCTGTAACTCTTACCTGGTACAAACCAGTAGGGCAGGAGCAGCTGTCCTGGCAAGCTGAACACAGTCCTGATCTGGAGTCAATACAGCACTGTCCTCACAGGAACCCAAGAAAGGGGTTGGAAAACAGCCTTGGATAGCGACATCTGTCAATGCCAGTTTGCTCTCTAAGTGGATGGTACCTGGAGCAGAGAGATCCCCTAGGTACCCCCTCCCTTACAGTGGTCAGAAGAGATGAACTGCTGAAACCATTGAGTGGGTTTTTCTTTATCCTACAAAAGTCTTTAAGGACCACCCCTATTGTATACAAAAGGATAGGATATTTTTTCAGCTTTTTTTTCTTTATTAATATTAATGCTGATATTTTTTTCCCAGTGCCTTCTTTTCCGACAACAGCAATTCATGCGTTAACTCATCGCTGTAGTGAGACTCTGGAGGACTGGAAAACTGGTAGGGTTGTGAGATACAATGAAAGCAAAATCTGTTTTAAATGAACAGACTCAGAAGTTTCAAGCTTACTTAGGCTTTCTTTGGTTGCCTAAAAAGCATGTTGGAGAAAGTCTGTTGAAGTTTCAGTACCCTTCCTCTTCAAGGAGGGATCCACAATCCTCAGCCTTAAAAGCTCCAGCAAGACTCATTACAATGCAGAAGACATGACAAGAATAGAACCCAGCAATAGAAAAGAAACTGCAACACACAAATATTTATAAACAAATATCACAGGATTCCTTTCAGCATCATAAAGAAACAAAATGGAAACAAACCCACATTGTTTCCTCTTCAAATACCCAAAAGAAAAATCTTCACCTTAAAAAGGTTTGACCTCAATATAGGCCGTAATGTAAAAATGTGAGGATCTTGGAAACTTGTGCTTTTCCTGGACCGCGGCCCAGATTTTGTAATATATCTTGCCTATTACTATTTTTCTTGCTTCTTCCAAAGTAGAAAATGGTCTTTTGAAGAAACGTGTTTTCTAGACACTTTGATACAGCAGAGTTGGGGTCTGTTTAAGTACTTCAAGTTTGATATACACACATACAATTGTAACATTTCCTGGATGTGAGCCAACATTGCCTGTCTGGATCCAGTTCTTACTATCAATATCTTGTAAGACACTAGACAGAGTGGTCTCTACCCTAACATGTAGAGTATATGCTAGTTCAGGGGGATAATAACAAGATAGAAAACTTGCTGTGCCTTTATCTTCTTCACTACAGTTTTAATGAGCACCACCTGAAAGAATTTATGCCCGTATTGAACTCTTCTGCCTAAGTGAAAAGAGGACTGCTAGCACACACTGGTAGTGCATCACATCTGCTTGGAAAAGGAACTCTTTTTTTTTTTTTTTCCCTCCTTACTTCACACGGGGAAATCTGTCAACAGTTTGATCCAGTGACTGACTATCAATGGGAGAAGTACTTTTTCAGAAGCCATTTTGCTGGGCTGGCCACAATGTGCTTTTGCACACTGACCTGCTCTTCTGTTCCTGATGCTCTCCAGGTTGAGCTGAAACTACGGCTACAAACCATTAAGCCTACTGCAAGAAGAACATGGACTGTCACGTACATCTCTCTGCTTATTCTTTGTGGTATCTAGAAAATATATATGGCAAATGCTTTGCTGTAGGCTGTCACATACCAGTTGACTGAGGGCATCAGAGCAACTGAGCCACAGAGTCTGATTAATATTTTTGCTCCAGATACACCTCTAAATCCAGCTAGAAGGGGGCCAGCCATGCAATAATCTATGTTTACTAGCCCCACTAAAATCAGTTCCTGCCATATCTTATCAAGCAATTGGCCACGAGAGAAAGTTTTCCCTACTGAAACATGCATAAGTCATTCTAACTTTTGTGGCTTTGAACTGAAAGCAATTCCTTCCCTACCTTCCAGTGTTTGCTCAGGTGCAGTTTGGTTTCCATGTGAACCGATTCAGGAGAACCTGCCTCAACCAGCAAGCTAACAGGAGTCACCAACCAACTTGCACTGACTGCAAACAAAGTCGTCATCCTGAAAGAGTTTGTTACGTAAAAGTACACTACATAGAACCATCTTTGTATTTTTGACTCATTGTAAGTCCTTAGGTGATTTGCCTTTAAGGATGACTATGTTTTTAATCAATCAGCAAGGCATGCAGTATGTAAAGTTCACGCTAGTTTGAGCGGCAGTGGACTGTGTTTTTCCCCTGGTGAATAACCCCTTCGTAGCCTGTGAGCTTTAGCTGGTGAGGTTATGCAGCCTGCCTATTAGGACTGCTCTCAGCCACATGCCTGACTGCACTCTCAAGTCTCAGGGCCAAGAGTAAACTTTAAAGGAACCCTGCCAATTAAATGTAAAGCAGAAAACAAAGACTGTATTATTAACCAGAGCAAATGTGATCAGAAATGTTCTCATGATGCTGGTACCAATAATTATTCTTATTCTTTTGCATTCAGTAAAGATGGCTTTTAATTGAATTTGAATATTAAAACCTGTCATGAAAATAAAGCTATCTAAAAGTTAGAGTTGATCAAATTGTCCACTAGCCATCAGAAGTAAATTAAATACATTTTACTAGTAGTGAAAAGTAAGCCTAATCTCAAAAGACAGTAAAGATTTTCTGTGCCAAATGTTTCATAGTCTTCTTTTGTGGTTCTTACGAGGGGGGGAAAAAAGCCTAGATGGCGTGTATTATCTGCAAGAGGCAAAGACAAAACATTGCAGAAAGTTTATCCCAGATGAATTCCAGTAAACCCTTTATATCATATCATAGTCCAAATAGACTACAGTAGGTTGCAGAAAACATATCTGAGGAATGACGTAGGGAACTTTGTAGAATGTACTTGGATTAGTTGTTGTACTCTCTCCATTTTAACTATAATTGATTCAGTCCTCAGTTCAAATAAAATAATGTTCCAGCTTCAGTGTTCAATTGTTCTGCTGGATTGGGACCCTACCTACAATGACTTTAACTGCATAAACAGACTCCAAAGAGGTTTTCTCGACTTAAAAATGTCAACATTTTCAATCCCTTTATCTTGTTTTTCTTTTCAACATTAAAAGCAAGTGTTGAGCATACTACTAGGAAGCTCCTCTCCAGTGCTCAAAGGGCCTTGATTCTAATATTGTCATGTTATGAGACAGCTAAAAGCTATGACAGTGGAGATGGTCATCTGTTTGTCAGGGTCTGCCCAGAGCTTCTAGTGCAGTCTGGGCAGCATGCTACCAGGAAAAGCAAGAAGCATATAAAAAATTTCAGGATGTCCAAAACAGATGCTGGATTGCCTGCTACACTACGTCAACAAATTGCTTGGAAACAGATCTCGCAGGAATGTATTGGATTCATTTCTCTTGGGGCCTCCTAACACCCTCCTGAAAGTCTCGGGTACCTGCTGAACAAAAGGGAGAACAAAGCATTCTGCCTTAAAAAGCCCTTTGATCAGATGAACTTAAAAGAGAAGTGAGAATGTGACCGTTCCAAAGGGATCCCAGTAATTTCTACCATGATTTCCATAATTCAATACTTTACTATTATGCATTTCAAAGTAATCTGAAAGAACCGATAAAGACAGATTGATTACTTTATTTGTATACATCACTGTGAGGCATTATCACTCAATGCTGCCAAAGCCAATTCCATGCCAAACCTTGATCTATAATTAGACTAAGGGCAAGGAAGTGCAGTGATCGCCTAAACCCGAATGAGCCAATGGAGGCTGAGAGTCTGCAAAGAAGATTGTAGCAATGGGTGATTACTGATGAAAACCCTTGTGACCTCAAGAACAGGCCCCTCAGGACTTTCCTGAGAACATATACAAATTTAAGCACCTAGTAAGCAAGGTGCTCAAAATATCCACTAGCGATAGGTCTTGAAATTTACTCAGAGAAGGTAAGTAGGCAGGTAAGACAAGCATCTAGTGCAGCAGCTTGAAGTACTGAGAGTGGTTCTGGTTTCCCAGAAACTGTAAGCAGCCATAAAAGAAGCAGAAAATATTCTGCACTGGCCTCTTCTCCCTGCAGTTGCTCCGCTAGGAGGAACAGAGATCTCACAGTCTTAGCCCCTGCAGCTCTTCCCAGTCTGGACAGTGTGGAAAATTTCAGTCCTGTCTTTGGGCGGAGGTAGCGCCAATTAACGGAGCTTCTCGTTTCTCAGAAACATGCGTGCCATTTCATAGATACTGAGTGGAGGTCAAGGAAATGTTTTTTGACTCTGACTTCTGGAGACAGTTTTTAGCACTTCTTCACACCCATCTGATTGCACTTGGATTTGAGCACTTAAAGTCAAGAATCTGTTTGCTGCTCCGTGGCAGACAATGCCTTCCGTGTAATCATGACCTAACGTAAATATAGGTGAGCACCAAACTTCCACCACAGCTGCTCCATCTATGACCATCTGTGAGAGCTTACACCAAGCAAAGGATTGTCCTCATCTAACTCCACAACTACTCACCCTCCTATCACCTTAAAATACAAGATGGGTATGTGCACGTGTATGTAGGGACATATGCCTCATGTTATTTTCTATGCATACTTTATGTGCAAGCAGTGCGCATAGGCCTAGATCCATGAGTGTGTGTGTGTGCTTGTGGATAGATAAACAGATAATCTGGAATTATTTCAAAGCAAGTGAAAAATTTTTCTTTCTTTCTAGTTGGTTTTGCAATAACTTGGCCTTGGGATCTTCCAGGGAGCTGTATGTATGAGTGACATACTTGCCTGTTTTTACAGCTCCTGCCTTATGTCAATTTAAGCATCTTTCCTACACCTGGAGGAGTTCAACAAACATCAGCTCACAGGTGTCACCCTCCATTGGCTGAAGGCTGGCTCCAGAGAGTCTAGCCAATATCTGCTTTGGCTATTAACAGCCTTGGAGAGGCCAAGCTCAGTGTGTGGGGGGAAGCGGGGGGGGGGAAGGAGATGGTGGAAGGAAAAGGAAAGTGTGGGGGGGTGTACATGTATGTGCATTTGTTGCTGCTTTAACTTTCCATCCATTTAAGAGTTTAAATACTAGTCAGGCACTTAAAATAACATTAGGACACATTCCAGCTTTCTCTGCCAGTCAGAGGGAAAAAATGTTTGAAACCCTGCATCTCAGCACCCCAAGGGCTTTATGATTTGTTAGATTTAGTAGTTCAGAGGATTAAAAAGACAGAAATATTAGTAGAAAAAGAAGAGGAAAAAGTCAATGTATTCACTGAAGCAAATCTAATGGGTTGCTGGGCCAGAGAAGAAAAGGTTCTACTACCTGACTGAATCTTATTTATATTTCTTGCTCCACAATAAAAAATAATTTTCTAGACATTTTCCCTCCTTTTTTTTTTTTTGCTATGCTAGTCACATTTCCTAAATCCTTTATCAACGGCTGCTCTGCATATGAATGGGCTGTAATTGAACTGTCACATTCATGAAGGTCAGTAACCTTTCATTAGGAAGAATGTGTCTTTCTTGATAAATTGGAAAGTCCCCGAGGATTTGAAAGCATTTTTTTTATTTCATTCTTTCAAATATACCTTAAAAATCTAACATGGGTCTTTCTCTCTTTTTCTCTCGCTCTCTTTTCATAGCACTCTGACAAACCCCTCGTCTTTGTCTTTGTCACAGGCAGTTCCATGCAAAAATATTCAATCGCGAGCTTTCACTGTGACCTTCTTAAAAGCAAAGATGGGAAGCATAAGCCACTCACCCTCAATCTCTCACTTTGAATTGCAGATAGCTGATACTTCTGCTTAAAAAAAAACCCAAAACATTTTTTGCCATGTTCTTGCTTCTTCAGAGTGACTTGTGTATCTACTGTAAAGTGACCTAAGTTAAACTGTGTCGGTGCCAGCATATCTGTCCCTCTTTTTGGCGTGTCCATTTATCTGCAGAGATGGACAGCCAAACACCTCAAGTAGTGAGAGGCTATATGTGAAAAACAAATTGTTGGACAGAATTGTGCTTAAAAAACCCAAGTAGTGCTGCAGACAGTGTTCGATCCCTGCCACAGGTTAGCTCCATGCAACTCAGTCTTCCCTATCTAAGCAAAATAAGCTCTTCAGAGGAATGTTTTTGCACTTTGATCTGCACCCTGACACAGCAGGGTCTTTAAAAGAAGCTTTGTGGCTGCCAAACACATAAGCACTGCCAGAAGCTCAATTCCTCTTCCAGATTTCGATCAGAAAGCATGCAGCAGGATGCATGGAAACGTGTTGAGCTTCCCACCCTCACCAGTGCAAAGGTGCCTTCAGATGTCTTAAAAATACTACCAAGGCCTCTGATCACAAGGGCAGAACTCATCTGTTCCTGTAAATCCCAAGGCTAGGCCATGTTCTAGCTAGCTATGCCTAGGGCCCATCTTCAGTCAGTTGACCAACTTGATGCCAAGGGTCCAGAAAAAAGGTAGCTCAGTGACACAGTCAGTTATTATCCAGATCAAAACACCAGCATGGAAAAGGGGAGACTTGATAAATGGAGACAAGCATCTGGCCTTTCGTGTTAGCTAGTCAAATACATCAAGAAGTAACATGAATTACAGGTTCTGCAGAGCTGTCAGAAGACCGTCTTCTATTGTCAGCACCAACAAAATTGTGGTGATTGAAGATCTACCACAATAAGACGGAATACAGAGGAAGGAGGAACAAGGTATAATTGCAAAGCAGTTGGAGTCCTTTAATGGTGCAGGCCACACTGGAAGCTTTTCAGCTGGAAAGACGAAAGCAGCAAAACATTTCTTTTGATTTTTGCAGGAATGGTTGAAGAATGAGTACTTTCATTAATTAGGCTTAACTTACTTTTCTGAAGCCCCTTCTCAACTAGTGAACTTCTGTTGAGTTTTTATGCCCAGCTTTGAATTGGAATCCTTTCCGTCAGTGCCACAATATGGATCATCTTATACTAGTAAAGGAAGCCATAAAGAACACTCCACCAAAGCAAAAAAAAAAGAAAGGTGCTACCTGGCTTCCATATTAACATCCTCTTCCAGCAGCAAGAGTATGTTTGAACTCATATGGAGAGGGTCTTTATTTAAAACCCACTGTACCCAGAAGCATAAATCAGCCTAGATCATCATCAGAATTCTCTCTGCCACCGGCGAAGCGCAGGTATCAGTGGTAACACTGTAAAGAAAAAGACCAGCCTTTATCAGTGGCTAATGGTACGTGGCAAACACTACCTAGGACTCTAAAACAACAGAGGCCTTCACAGACCATCAATTTCAGTGTCACGTTCAGGCTGCCCAATTTAAGAGCCTAGGTTAGAAACCCTTGCTCCAACGGCATCTAAGGTCAATAAGCAAGGAGTGATTCAGACTCCCACTTTTCGTGAGCAGCAGTCACAATGCATCAAGTAGGCAGGACTGACTTCGTTAACGTGCCCAACTCGGGTACCAAGATGACTTTTTTCCGCTGACTGCACAGGAAGTCAAGGTCTAGCGACTTGGCATAACAGGTGGTCAGAATTGCTCACCGGTCTCTTGACCTGACACGCTGTCATTGCTCCCATGTTTCATAGCAGGCAATGGGACTACAGCTCACAATTTCTAGCTCTCAGCATGATCCTTGCTTTGCGGAATAAATAGATCCATTCTTGCGCGGTGCTTTTCAGCTGTACGTCAGGATATGACTCTGTAGTGAGTCTGTTTCAAAGGCAAGATCTTGACTGCTTTACTAGGGAGAGACTAGTAAGCAAAGAAGAAAAGTAAGGTCATATTTTAATGTAAAGCACAGTTTTAAGGACCAGTTTTCCCAAAAGTTAATTTGGAGATCATTGCTGTTTTTATCTCCTGCAACGTATGTGGGTGTGCCAGTGATCTGGAGAAAGGTTTCATACAAGCGCCCAAACATTCTTATACTTTCAGATGCCAAAAACCCAGGATTAACTGCCAGTCAAATCAGTTCAAGTGGAAGACCAGAATCTTGAGAAAGAAATGTCATCAAGATAAAGATTTTAAAAGATATTTTCTAGCATGCCTGTCTTAAAATACCTGCAGGGCAACACTTCTTATGGTGGATTGTTATTTCTTTTCACAGATAAAAGGTTAATAGCCAAGTGGATGCGAGGTAACTATCTCTGGATATAAATTTCTGGAGAGATTCTGTTCTAATTCACGCTCTTCTGTCCTATGTCCAGAGCATCCAGATTTCTTTCCTTTCTTGAAATCAGATGCAGTTTCCTACATCTCAATACTTGGATTCATACACAGCTAAACCTCTTTGTATATCAAGGAATTTGGATTCCAAGATTTCAGTTCAGGACTGTCTCAAGTGAAGCTCTGATAACTGCATATGGAAAAACCAACAGAGTAGTATATCACCTCATTATATACATCCAGACCAAAAGAATGAGGCTTCTCAAGCACTCCACACTGTGTATAAAATGAAAGTGGTTAAGGAATTTGTTTAGAAGCATATTAAGCATTTTTCAGGCAGGCGGTGAATAAATCCACTTTACTACTTCATGGCTTTACAAAGAAGCCCATCCATTAACACGGGAACCCTCTTGTTTGCATTTCTTAACAGCTAACATTTGTACCTTTGGAAGGAAAGTGAAGGGCATCGCATTGCCTCATTGTTTAAATCAGTGTGGAAATAATGGGGATGATAGGGAATTGGAGCTAATTTCCTTTGTCTCCTATTCAGCAGATAATGGTGGTATGTGCGGGATGCTAAAGGCCAGGCAGAGGAGGTGACCTGAAGATGACTTCATTCTTATGAGGTTTATCAAAGGCTCCTGTCAGTCAAATGCATGCTGAGAGATTGGGGACTGGCCATCTGGTCCAAAGTTAATCAAAGAGGAAAAAGGAAAGTGAGGAGGTGAAAAATCCCCCTGTCAGCTTTGTGCAAGGTGGAGGGAGATACAGACAGGAGAGGGAACTCCTGTGCTCCAGCAGCCCAGCACCCAGGCTGGATGGCCATGCCGCATGCAGAGTAAACGCAGCGGAGCGGGTGGAGGAGCGTGGGGGAAAGGAAAAGATAGCATTGTTTTGAATTTTCACTGGGATGATCCCACACCAGTTTTAAGTGGCAAGTCTGAAGGTCACTGCTGCTGTTAGCCATGCAGAGGAGAGGAAGAATTGTTTCACTTGTTCTCAGAAAAAGGGGAGTGACTGACTTGCTCACGGTAGGGAACCGGTGTAATATAAAACACAGAGCTTTCTGTCAGAGCACCAGACTTCTTTCCTCAGAGTTTTGTTTCATGCAAGCAGGAACAAGAGGTACAGCCATGCCACCTTCGTGGCCTGCAGACACAACCTCACCCAGCTCCTCACCTTCTACCCCCTCCGCACACTGGGCTGAAAATCAGGTGACCTGCAAGCACTGGCCGCTTCTGAGGGATGTGTGTAGTTGGCCCATAATGGCATTCCTGTCAGTACTGAGCCACGTACATATTTACACTATGTGTAAGCTAAGAGGGGTACAGAGAGGAGATTTAACAACAAAGGGTTTGGTTTGCTTTATGCTGAAAGGGTATCACACAATGCTTGTAAGACTGAAGACACCAATCAGACAACTGAAATACTGTTTAAATGTGTTGTTACGTAAAAATACGTTATTTCACCATAGATGCATTCTGAAGTAAAACACCCGAGTGTGACAGCCTGTTAGTCAGATTTCCATAACCAGCCCTGTTCAGCTGCTCAAATCAGCTAAATAGAGACATATTTTTAAAACTACAAACGTCCAGATTGTGAATCCCTCCCTCACGCTGGCAAGCAGTCATGCTAATGAGTAGTCTCCTTGACTCCAGGGCAAAAATTCTTGCCAGCAAAGGTTTCACAATCCCAGCCCTAAACATTTATAAAATGATTAATCAATGTGAACTAACTTAAAGCAAAAAGAAAAAAAAAAAAAAAAAAAAAAGATGATGAAATAGGGGAAGGTTCTTTTGAAGGGCTGCAAACTAAGGGCGAGCACTAGGAGATGTTTTTGTAGACTTAGGCAGAGCAAGGGATGAACGTGCTGCCTCTAATACACACACACACACACACACACACACACACACACAGAGGAGAGAATGAGAACAAAAGAGTTTGGCTGCTTCGTGTACCTGGGGGTGGGAGTCGCTTCTCTATTAAGTTTCCATTCTGCTTCCTCCTCAGGTCGAAGTCCAGTCAGGCCCCCATGGAGAGGAACATATGGAAAACAGCGGCAGTGAGTTCTGCTCTACCTGCGGCTTTGCTGGGCTGAGCCTCCTCCGATGCCCTGTTTGGGAGCATCGTTCTGCATGGCCAAGCGCTGTGAAACAGAGCTGAGAACAGCGAGAGTGGAAGCACGCAGGGCTTTAAAAACAAAACCAAATTTTACAAAGCATGTAACCCCATAGAGCCTCTGCAGAACAGAGGATTTCAGCCAAGAACATACAGCTCTGTCTGTATATACGCAGTATATACACAGTTATACGCTGCTTGCTGCCCTCATATTTTTTGTGAGTTTTTAAAATAGCAAGCAACCTGCTGCACGCAAGGCAGCTTGAAACAGGCACAGCCAAAAGCGAACAAGAGTGGAGATTGGGAGGCCTTGGATTTTCTTGCTGCTACTAGCCGACGTTACCATTATTCATGGGAATAAAAGTCAGTGAAGAATCTCATGGGCACCAAACATGCACCGCAATTTTACTTACCCTGACTTGTACTCGCTGTCTACTGAACTTCCTTGCCTGAGCTGCGATGACTTCAGAAGGCAGGGAGTTAGTAGCAGTAAGGTTTTTTGGTTTTGTTTTTTATCTGCATAGCTCTAGATATGAGACAAATATGACTAAGAAAAGGATCTTTCCCAATCCTGGAAAGAAAATGCAGCCATGTGGATCGCAACATAAAAACAAGCATCGGCATGTCTGAAACACTGTGCTTGCTATAATTAAAACACACAAGCAACTACAAAACAACTGTTTCTGTCTTTATGGCACAAACCTACAGACATGTAGAAATGGGCTGACAGAAAAGTCAGCAAGGAAGTTTCACCAGACAGAAACCTGCTAGCCCCTGCATGAATTAGGTTCTTTTTATCAGGCAGCAAGCCATTGTCATATATTTATGATTTCCCTTGTCTAGTTCCTGCTGGATCTCAGACTTACCTGTGTCTGCAAGGATTCCTAGTCTAACACATTGGTTGGATACACAGGCATGAACACGCTGTCTTCCGCATGTCCTCCTCCTTCTCGTGGGCTTGAAATAATTTGACATGCCAAGTTAGACAATGCCTTAAACCAAACAGTAGCTCCATTTTCTTCAATGGCTGAGACTATTTCCAAAAGCAGGCAGGGGATTTAGCTACATAACCCTAAATTGATTAAAGACAAGTGACAACATCTCCTTGAAGAAACTGAGAACACCCAGCAGTGATCTTTTCCCCACACCCTCCACAACTCCCTTATTTCTAGTTAGAAATCACGTAATTGCAAATATCACAACATTAAGTCCTTCCTGAAGAACCTTTTCAACTTTCTTCTCTGTTATACTGCATAGTCAACAACAAGCATGCTGAACATATGCTTTAATGATTGCCACAGTAATAATTTACAGAGAAACAGTTTTCTTTCAAAACACTTCAGAATAGCAAGGAGCGGGGGGAGGGAAGTTATCAGGATGCTGGAAAGCACTAATACAATTTATTAGACAAACCCTGTGTGGAT
Source organism: Steatornis caripensis (assembly GCA_013398225.1). NCBI lineage: Eukaryota > Metazoa > Chordata > Aves > Caprimulgiformes > Steatornithidae > Steatornis > Steatornis caripensis. The sequence goes on along the minus strand of VZSC01013263.1, from coordinate 333,328 downwards.
GCAATGGCAGGTCTGCTATCAAAGGCAAAAACCTTCAGGCATTTTACATCCCATAATCCCAAAGAAAGCCTGTTTTTGCAGATACCCTGCAGTTCATGAATCACTGGCTGTAGCACAAAATCCCCCATTTAAGTAATTACAGTACAATACACAAATCTGCACAGTAGCTGATGTTACATAAAATATTCCAAGGCAGTCTCAAAGCTACAACATAAAAAAAATCCAAACTGGAATCAAGCGTCTTGCAGTAAGCATATTTTGTGAAGTAGAGGATGCTATGACCTAATCGTATTAGATCTGTCCTGGGGACTGGAAGAGGCCTGGCAATACAGGGACCCAAGCAAGCCATGGACAGAGAATGCCTCCTGCCTCCTGACATTGTTTTCCAATTGTTTTCACTCGGGCTGCAGTGCATCCTCAAGCTCCCCATTTTTACATAGTTGGGTGGTTTTGTTATTCCACCTTAGTTTTCAAACATCGCAGAACACAGAAAGATCTCAAATCTCAAGCTGGGCCTTGATCATGCATTATCCCAATAATGGGTCTGGCTTCCATTTCTTCAGCAGAATGAACCAAAAGAGTGGTATTTTTTTAGGAAGACACCTAAATTCTACCAGGTAGTATGAAGTCTCATCTCTGTATTCAGTTCAGATTTATCTCCACACCTGGGCCGTTCAGCTTCTACAGCCAGCAATAGGGAAGATAAGCTTTCTTTCATGAAGACCCCTTATTTGCCTAACTTCGGTTTCATCTACAGACTACGTATTTCACCAAAGCCTGTACCCTTCAGCTGGTCGGTAAATTAGACTTGGATTGACGAGCGGATGACATTTTGCCAAGTCACTTCCAGATCAGACCAGCAACTCTTCAGTCATACCTGTATAAGCAGAACACCAACAAAAAGGATAAAGAAGGGCAGAATTACACTATGATTTACAGAGCACGATGAATGTGTTCAACTTGGATTAATTAGAAAATATGTTCTACTCCTCTACTCACAATTTAAGATCTGGCAAAGGTCACAGCAGAAAAAAAAATATCTGAACTGGAAAATGAGCATTACTTTTACTTTAAGGGTTTGCTGGCTTCCTCTTTCAGAGAAACTAGACAGTCCTCCTTTGGTGGAAGTCACGGTTTTAGAAACGTTGGTCTGAATCAGACTTAGCATTTGACCTCCCACAAGGTCCAGCTCTCCAGTACAAGCTTCATCTTCTTGTTCTTGGTGCAAGGAATCTGCAGAACAATCAGAACTTGGTTTGCAAAGAAAAAAATTATAATGGCCCACAAAACATAAGGTCAATCAGCATTTTGGAAGTGTTTTATGAACTGGAAATCTTTCACTACAGCTCAATAAAACATTACGTGATGGTAGAATTTTATCCTGTTAAAGTTGGCATAAGTTTCTTCACTAAAGAGTAAGTTTTGTTCAGGTTCAGTTTACTTTCGTACTCTCCCAAAAATAAATGTAATTGCTCAGGTGCAGGTTGGCAGGTTCCTGAGATGATAGTCTAAATTAAGTGACCCACAGCAATCAAGGCACAAACACCAACTACACAGTGAAAATGGGGAGGAGCAGCAATTATCTCATGCAAAGGCTGTGTTAGGTTCATGTGGAGCTCCCAGGGCAGGCTGTTAAATTGGACATAAGTTTTTGTTTGAAGAAAGGCAGAGCCATGATACAGAAGGCTTTCTGGAGTTAGGTCTGCCTTTTGCTACAAGTTTCAGTCACAAAGAGTGCAAGTGGTTTGAGTTAAAGACACAGTGAAGAGTTTGGCAGAAATTTGGACTGCGCTCTCTGTGGGGTGCTGCGATTCCTCCAGCTGCAATTCCCTAGGATGTATTTCACCTAGCCAGCACCTGACATGAAATATTTAGGAGGTTATAAGTCTTCTTTAGAAGAAAATTACAGCAGAAAGAGGTCCAGTGTAATAACTATAACATGAGAAAAAGGTTTCTCACAGTTTGTGTTCTAGGTGCCCAGCTGAAATCATGGCTCCATAAAAAGTCGTTCGCTGTGCACTTTTCTAGAAGGCCAAGTTTGTCAAAGTCTAGCTATATGTATTTGACTTGCTATGTTACCTAGCATCATAGTCAGGTAAGAATAGATTTAATCTCACTGTGAAGAATATAGTTTACACTGAGATGGAAAACTGACTGGTTTGCATAGTCCTATGCACCTCAGACGGCAGCCACTTAGTAATACAAAGGTGTCCCCATCCTTCTCATTTATTGGATTTATTTGCCAGAGGGCAGGGAGGCAGAACTTTCGGACCATTTTTTTATGTAGTTGATGTGTTGATTTTTCTCTAAAGAGTTTGATAGACTCAACAGAATACCAAGATTTTTGATTCAGGGATCATATTGCTACAGCGTGACAACTGATTTGTCTGCTGTAACAGAGTTGTACCACAGTATCTAATAATCCCTTTTCACATACGTATATGTTGTTTTATGGCTTTAATTTAAAGCATAGAGTAGAAGATTCAGCCTTATGAAAAAGGGTAGTTGTGACTGTCATACAGATGCTTTGCTAAAAAAACCTTGACTCACAATCAAAGTAAATCAAAGAGGTGGGACAGAAAGGGTGCAGCCTATTTACTCCTGCCATTTCATGTCAGTTTAACAAACTCGTTGCTGTCAGAATTGCGGCAGTGATATAACAGGCAAGATAGCCATTATCTTCTCCTTGTCTTCTCAGCACCTAAGCAGAAAAACCAAAAAACAGAAAGAAAAATTTAAAAAGCAGGCAATTTTTTCATGAAGCATGTCCAATGCCTAATATTTGCTTTTTTCGTGTGTTCATGGTCAAACTATCAACGTGAATGAGCACTGAAATGAGTGTGTATCCTGGTAGGGTGGATGACCTCATGATTCATGAATGAGATTAGACCAGAGCTTCCAGAAAAAAAGCAGGTATTAATCCATGCCCCTTTTCTTGTACTTCCCCTTAGCAGTCACCCTTCCAAAATCCAGAGAATGAAATGATCATCAGAAGAAAATAGCATTAAAAAGAAAGATAAAACCGCCACAGCTCTGCTAATCACTTGGAATAGTCTGTACAGCCACAAACTGAAGCAGGGATCTTTGGCCTATTGTGGTGTATTATGTGACTTGAAGAAAATGAGATGGGAAGGTAAATATACAAAGTAGGATTTAGCAAGGCGCTGGGTGAAGACGGACAAAAACTCTTCTTACAGTTGTCAGTAAAAAGGAGGGTGACACTCTTACAGAGTTAGAGGAGGTCGATAAATCACCATCCTTATCTTGCAAACAGAGCCTGTGACTTCAAAAATTAGCTCATTTATTCTGCACAATTAAATTTATTGAAGTGTGACAGAAAAAGTTTAGCAGTCACTGATGCAGAAAGGCAGCAACAACAGAGGCAGGCAACTGACTGAATGACACAATTAGTTTATTTTCATTTTATTTATCAATATAATTATTGAATTGTATTTATCCTATTTCACAGATTTTTACCATTATTAGAACCTGGGCCTCAAGGGAAAGAATTTGTTCAAATTTTCAGTCTAACTTAATGTGATTATAGAGCCGCTAATAAAAGAAAAGTTCTATAAAGTGCTACGCAATCTTGNTGACTGAATGACATAATTAGTTTATTTTCATTTTATTTATCAATATAATTATTGAATTGTATTTATCCTATTTCACAGATTTTTACCATTATTAGAACCTGGGCCTCAAGGGAAAGAATTTGTTCAAATTTTCAGTCTAACTTAATGTGATTATAGAGCCGCTAATAAAAGAAAAGTTCTATGAAGTGCTACGCAATCTTGTATTCAATGTCACCCCACCATCAGGCTCTGAAATCCAGAATCCTTTCACGTAAAGGCAGTAAACTGAATATGAATTGTGAATGCACTGCATTCCCTAGATGGCAACCAAGCCTATGTTTGCAGGATCCCCCCTTGATGCTGCCTCAAGGGAGCCAAGAATCCTTCTGAGTTTTAAACTCAGGGTTACGTTTCTTAAAAAAACCCAACAAACCAATAAAACCAAACAAAACCAAGACTGCACTCTCCTTGTCCCCACTCCTACTTCAAGCTTCAGTAAACTTATTTGGAAATGTTGTGAAAACAGTGCAGGGATACTGGAGAAAGGCTGCCGTGTCAGAAGAGCAGAGGATGAGTATGGTTCTTACACAAAATTTCAACATTGACCATTTTGGGACACACTGAAAACTGTAACTCCAAAGCTTCTGACAAGACTTTTAAAAACAAAATAAAAGCTACTGACAAATTAGAAAGGTATCTGTCAGCAAAAGTTACTTTTCTTCTTGTCCAGTCCAGTTTGGTTGCTCTGGCTCGCTTTTTGACATGCCTTTTTGTCATTCACGGTGTCTGTTTTGGTTTTGAACTTTCAAGAAACAGAATGAGAAATGCTGAACCTGACTTATGCACAAATTCCACCCTTGCCTTTTACATACACGAGGAAGCAAGCATTATGCTCAGCAGTAAGCTATATAATAATTCATGTCCTTTCTCAAAGGTTCAGGAAATTAGACCACATGGTATTGTGAGTGTCTAGCTTTTCCAATGTTTTGAAAGACTATTTCCATTGCAACTAGCTTATTCAGTTCTACCCTCCACTTCCATTCCATAAAAATTTATTTGCTCTGAGAAAAACACATACAGGCCATTTTTGTAAATGTTGGTCAAAGTGTCATGGAACATTGCCTAAAACATTAAAAAAATCAAGAGAGGCCAACATAATTCTACAGTTATAATTAATAAGAATTAATATTATTACTTACAATTAATAGCTGACTTTGGGTGATAAGATACTTTCAGAATTCCCACCGACTTAACCAACATATTCTGGTTACTGGGATCTTGATGTCTGTGTAGGCTCAGACTATATTTTGGGAATTTAGGATTGTGATTTCTGCAAGAATGAGCGAGAAGGGAGATTTATGTCTGTAAGACATATAAATTACTAGAGCTAATAAACTGGATCTCACTGGGACTATTCTAGTTAAATTTGACATGCACTATCTATAGAAAAAGGGATCAAAAGAAAGAAAGCCATATATCGCACATTTTCTTTTCTGTTTCTTTTGGGTAAAGCCTGCAAAGTTGCATCTCCATTTATGGAGAACTATAGGCCCCACTGGGACCTGGAGTTGACAGAAGCCATTCCATAGCAGCACCATGCAGTGATCTGCCCACCTCCAAAGACACAGAGTAGAGGTGGCCCTGTCTCCAAAGAGCCTTCACTTCAGCATCGGAAAGTATATAACAAAGCGGCAGATTGGAATAAAAAGGGATCAAAGAACAAAAGATAATTTTAATTGTTTAATTAAACTTCAGCCAAGACAAGCAGAACCTTCATTGCTTTTGCTTGTATTCAGTATCAGCAGAAGAGAATAGCATACCTTCAAAGACTAACTTCTTACAATCTCTGCAGAATTCAGCAAGGCTCTCATCATGTTTTACTAGAATATAAATTAGAATCCTTAACTTCTCAAAGCAGTGTAAACTGGACTGACTAGGTCAAACACAATCATCATAAAATGGGTAACATAAACTTTTCCCTGCCCGCTGCATCCTTACAAGGAAAGTCCTTGCCTTCTGGATTGGTTTCATTCAATTCAGTCAATATTTGGACCACAGCAAGCCATACATGATTCCTTCTGGTCCCTGCGAAGCTGCTTCTTTCCATTCCAAAGACACCTGATGGAGAGTCTGTTTCTTGCTTATTTCTGCTATCTCCCAGCCTGTCCACTGGGCTGAAGGCCTCTCTTACAAAGTGATTGCTCCTTCCTGCCTGCCATACCTTACCTCTTCTGTGAAATCACCACCTCCTTGACACTACTGCATGGATATGTAAAGGGTAGGAGGACCCTTCTTCCTCTCATAATGGCTGTAGTTGAGCCAACTATGTCTTTTTAAAAAGAAATCTAACCTATAAACTGAGAACAAATAAAGCAGATGCTGTCCGTCAGACCTTGGCATTATCCTCATTTTCCAGCTGGGAAACAGAAGCTGAGAAAGGGAGACATCCAAGATAATAAAGATTACCAGGAGATTCTATGCCTTCCCAAGTTCCTTGCCTAACCCTCCAACCCCACTTTGCTGGCTTACACAGCATGCCATAAAAACTTAGATGAGTCCATTTTAAAGCCTTTCATGTGCTAGAAACTCTAGCAGAGCTTACACACTCATCACTTAAAAGGATATTGTTCATGTGCTTATATATATGTTCTATAGAGCATTGGACTTGATCCATCTGATGTACAAGATTTTGTGTCTTTAAAATGTCACAAGCCTTGAGGACGCTTTTCTCCACCTACAGCAATCAACACTGCTTTGTTTTTCTCTCAATTTTCCTAAATAAAAACTTAACCAAGGCAGTTTTGTTCAGGGATGAATTTGATTTTTGACTGACTTCACAAACTTCCCAGATTAACCCTGTCGTCTGCTGTGTAACTGTCAGACCTCTGTGCTGACTTTTCCTTCCAAATCAATGTTTTCTAAATAATTTACCCGTGAACGGGTCACTGAGGCCCCAAAGGCAATATTTTCCATCCCCTTCCATATGCAGAATCATTACTCAAAAGGGCAATGCGCCTCAGGTTTCCAGACTACTCACCAATTCATCTTTACTTTAAGTCATATTATGCATGTGTATTAATGTGCAGCACCAAAGCTGGAGAAAGCCTGTCCAACTCTTCAGAGGAAAGAAATTAATTGAATACAATCAGTGAGATCAAAACCTGGAGGGACCCTGAGTGTATGAAGTTCCTGAGCCTCTCCTAAGATTTTTGGTTAACAGCGGTCCAGGCAACAGTAAACGGGAGTGCTGCAAAGCATGACAACAGTACCACATAATTTCATCTTTCTACGTATCAGTTTTCTTAGTCAAAAGGTGAAGATTTACCAGTCGGCCTGAAACACTCACCACTCCAGTGCTACAGGAGGCTGCCAGCAGGGATTATTCCAGGCTTGAAATTGAGCAAGCTGGAGAAAAGGGAGAGGATCACAGAGGTGAGTCCACATCATGGAGAAGTGCAGTCAAAGAGGTAGAGTTGCACAGCGTTTCAGGGTGAAGGAACTCACTCTCGCATATGGTTTCTGCTGGATTGAATGACACCTCCACTTGGACCTGTCCGGAGTTCAAACACAAAGCAAAATCCCTTTACAGGAAAACTCAAGTGCTACAAAATCTGGCTCTACTCTGTCAAGTCCAGCTTCCCCAGCAGTGTTCCGCCCACCACTACCTTTGCAGCTTCCCTCAAATTATCAATAGCTTTGCATGGCAGATCTGACCTTCACCTAGGCTGAGCTTAGTGGAGGAGCCGGTTACTGCTGCTTCAAAAGCTAGTAACCTGGACATGACAGTGCACTGTACATCAGTTGCAAGGGAAAATAATTGGAGCTAACACAACAGAGAGTGAGCGGGCAGCATAACCAGGACCTGAGTTCATGATTCTTCTCCCATGGCTCTGGTGAGACTATGCAGAGCAGGCTGCACTCAGGCCTTGTACAACCGCTTACACAAAGTTTGACAATAAAAAAGAAATTTTAAAGGAATACAGCCTGAAACAGCCAAGTTATAACTACAGACAATTATGGCTAGAAGTCAGATCCTAAAGGAAATGGGGAATAAACTGTGGAAAGCGGGACACTGAAAAGCCTCAGTGGGAAGTGGTATTTTTTCCTGTGCCTAACTGCGAACAAGGTAAATTAATACAGATCAAACAAAATGTTCCCTCTCCCCAACTCTCAGAGTCTTTGAACTGTAGGAAACCCACCAGTCTGAGGTTGAGCAAAAAAAATGTTTTGAAAGGAGACATGTGACTGAGGGAGTAGGCCAATACGCAAGATTTTGGAAGAAGAAATGCTTTATTTAAGATCCATTACTTGCCTTTATACCATCTAGGAAGTCAGAACACCGTCTGGGCCTCCTCTCTGCATCTCAGTCACCAGAAGCTGGCACTCAGCAGAGCATCCCGTTGCTGAGAAAGAAGGTTGTCAAGAAGACAGAGCCACGCTCTTCACAGTGATGTATGGTAGGAAGACAAGGCATAAACTGAAAGAAGAGAAGTTCAGACTGGCTATAAGGACATAGCCAGTTCCTGCCTTGAGGACATTCAGGGCTGCCCAGAGGTTGTGCAACCTCCTTGGAGGTTTTCAAGGCCCACCTGGATAAAGACCTGAGCAACCCGGAATAATCTCATGGCTGATCCTGCTTTCAGCAGGACCTTGGACTAGAGGCCTCCCGAGATGCTTTCCCACCAGAATTATCCTATAATCCTACTTGCACTGAAATTGTTTGCCTACTGCATATTCACGGATCCTATATGAGCAATGAAAGCAACTCCACGTTTGGTAGCAAGGACTCTCTCTTGGTATCGGAATACTTGGGTTCTGGTCCCTTTTGTAATGGACAGTTACATACCACTACAATTACATTACAACTGAGATTAAACTCAGATGTGTAATACCTCTGTATTAATACCCAAGGTTTGACTTCAGTGTGTCAACAGGAATTTTCCAGCCAGAAAGGTCTGCCTGCTGTACACTCCTGTACATACTACATAACGGTTTGCTGTTTTGCTACAGTGATCCACAGGAAGAAAACATACATGCACACGGGAAACTAAGACTCATCTCCTGCAGCTGGAGCTGTTCAAATACCCAAGGTTCCATGAGACTCTTCCAGCTCAGCTCCATCTTCCCTTGCATTTCTGGGGGATGAGAACATAAGGAAATGCCGTTCCTTTTACAGCTAAATCGTGCTATTAATCCAACAGCTTCTCAGATATTGGTACTGTTTGTTCTCCTAGCAGCAACTTTGAGGAACTCAAACAGTCACATATTGCTCAGAGAAAATACAGAGGAATAACAAGCTGAAATTTTGGTGGCGACCTGAATTATGAATATAGAAGGTGAAGTACATTTTTCTTCTTTAAGTCCAGAATGTTCAGCCTGTACAACACAGCAATAATTTCTAACCCTTCTCAAGCAATGTCATTGAGGCCAGATAATTAGTGCAATGATTTCAGCAGTGAATGTCAAATCTCTCTCAAATATTTGTGTGCTTCTTAGTGCCTAAACTGACAAGCTTTAATTTAAGCATATATAAGTGAAATCTGCCACAGCACATGTTGGTTAAGATATTTAAATTATACAGGCCATAATCAGAAAGACACAGAGCACATGCAATCCTCATTAGAATCAGTGTGGCAAGGGCTCTTCTCATTACAGTTACTTAAACAATAAATTAATTAAAAACTCCTCAAAAAGCCCAAACCTAAAACTACTCAAGATGTGTGGGAAAAATGCCACACTCTTGCAATCTGCTCTTCACGGAAAAAGTGGAAGTCCTCTCTTTTCATCTTTGTTCTCATCTTTATTTCTCTTTTCTCTACAGAACTCACATGGAGTATATAATACATAACTAAGCAAATGAGGCAATGGAAAGCGCAAGGATATTAATTCCTGCATCATACCTCTGAGCAAGCTCGTGTGAATAGATCCCAGCAGTGCCATTAGTGGAAACTTAACTGGGCACCTCATCACATTGCTAAAAGAATTCCCCAGTCTGTCTGGTGTGAGTTCTTAGTATACCATGTTCCTCTCAGTCCATACGCTTGTGTTTTGCCCATCCTTTAGAGATACAGTGAGTTTCGTGGCAACAGACACTATGCCCTTTTTTATTTTACTTTTCTCAGGAAAGCATTTCATGTCAGCCTGTATCTATCTTCTCTCCCAACACCAAAGCCTTTTGAACCTGTTAGCACATTTCAAGTCAACTTGCTAGAGTAAGAGGTGACAGATGAATTTCCACAAATATTATGAAATTAGGTAGGCAGTACAGGAAGTAATTGTAGGGTTCTTAACAAAAGAGACCTCTAAGAAGAGCTCTGTTATCATATTTAGTACTCATCAGAGAATCCCCAGAGGCAAGCACTTTGAGGAATTTCCCAACTACAGTCAAACCTTGGAATAGAGCTCACACAAGATTCAAAACCATAGAAAACTAGGCTTCACATGTGCTGCTCATTAATTCCATCTATCAGATACTGATTCTAGACCTGGATTTGGACAGAACTAATTGGTTATCTCCACCTGCCAGTTCACTTCCACAAAGAGGAAAGGACTGGATCTAAGCTTGCAGTTAAGTGCTCACAGTGCCGCTCAGATGGAGTGGAGGGGCCTGACAGCAAGTAAGTCTGTCTCTTACCTAACCACTGAGTCCTCCTCTAGAGTACTTACTGAGGCACCTTTAATTCTGCTAAGCATGTCCCAGAAACACAACAGTCTTGAATATGTTGGGCCAAATGTCTTAGAGCCTTCATATCCCAGAAGCCATTTGGGATTTGTGAACTAGGTCCTCTAGTGCTGATGTTCACTTAGCACATGGGTGGTGGAGAGGAGATACTCCTGTTGAATCTGTCCTGATTGATACACAACCAGCAACAGCTCAATTCCTAGGGTTTAGCGAGACTGCACAGGTGGGACTTTTTTTTGATATGGTCACTGTCTGCCCAAGGTGTCCACATCCCAGGTAGCTTTCAGAAATATTGTCTTGATCTGAAGCTGAGAGAACTGGAATTGGCTGATGATGATAATTATTAACTACAGATGCCCTTTTAATGCCCTGCTGAGAGGATCAGCCAATAAATTCTCATCCAAAGATAAGTGCCTAAGAAAATGGAACATGCCAATCTCTCTCCACCAACTGAACAGGCAGCCTAGACCATTAGACCCCTGTCTGTTGCACAGGTACCTTCACAATCAGTCCTTCAGACTTTTAAATATCCAACTCACTTCTGAAATCATTTGAACTTGGAACAGTTTTATTTTTAATAAACAATCCAGACAAACTTGTCAGATTCAGTTGGAATACCTTTCACACTTGATAAATAACGTTCACATCTCTACATTTTGAATTTAGCACAGAATTTCAAGTCACCAAATCCTTTTAGTAGAAAGCTTTTTAGATAATGGGAACTTTCTTGTACAATTCATTCAGTGATAGGGGCGTAGTTCAAAGATCATTTCAACACTGCTGATTAGATTCTTAATTAAATTATTGTGTTTAAAAAGGGATAAATAAATACTGGCCACAGTTTAAAGGGAAGCAAAAGTGGGTCACAAACTTGAAAAGGCTGCCCAATGAAATAAAAACAACAAAACATTGCATTTTTCTCCCTGGGGAAGTGCGTTTGTGAACAGCTAGTGTGATCCGTCTCCCTCCCAAAAGGTGGATGGAAACCCTAGGCTGACCTTTCATGAAAGAAGGGGTCAATCAAGGGTGTTTCGTAAGGTGGAGAATGAGATTTACAGCAACATAACCAGTTAGCCAGTTCCTCATTACACACTACACGTCCTAAATTAGGAGAGCATGAAGTGGGTGGATACATTACACTATTTCCCCGAAAAGCATATTGGGTGAGTTGTTCTCATTCCAGTTCTTTGAGACTCAACATCACATCTCTCAGGAATCTGTAAATCAGCAGCAGGTGATATTTGCTGGCTGTCATACTACGGACAGTCAGAGCTAGTTACAACTTTTACCAGGCGTTTTCTGTTCGTGTTTTTAAAGTTCTTTTTTCCAGGAAGCTGCAAAACAAACCACAAACCAACAAGTAAAGTAGAACAGCACGAAACAAAATTCCAGAGATAAGACACATGCTGATAATACAGTCTTTGACATTTGTTTGGGAGCATTGCTGAGTTAAATATCAGTCCTTTACCAGATTAATAAACGTATGTCTGCTCTCTCTCTCTATTCACCTATGTAGCCCCTGTCAGTGCAGTATCTGAACACCCCTGAAACACCAGTGAACTTATCCTCATAGCATCCCTTTGAGGCAGCAAAACTCAGAAATTAATAGACTTGTTTGAGGCCAGATGGGAAATACATGGCAGAGAAAGGCCCCCAGAATTCTGGTTCCTCACAACCATAGCAGAAGCATCTATGTTATAGGGTCCATAAAAGGTACGTAAAAGGTTGTTACTGATTGCATCTGTGGCCACTAAGGAAGGAACAAGATACACATCAAAGACAACTATGTTGGACATCAGGGAAAACTTCTAACTGCAGAGAAATCAGGTACTGGGGACAGGATAGTCATAGCAATGCTGTGGCATGTCATACAGGTTTTTAAACAAGGAGTGATAAATAATTCTCAGGAACGAGTCTTTTGAAAGACTGAACTGGCCTGTTGTGTTCTGCACTGCAGACATGCCAGCCTAGGATATTACCTAGTTTGTTGTATTATCTTTAGCTTTGCAGTGCATATCAGAACTTGAGTGGTAGGCAAGTAATGGTGACATTTATTATCGACACAGTAACATAAGGATGGGTCTAATTCTAGTGTATCAGAAGATATACACAATAATATACCTTGTCAAGTTATTAAAACAAATCAAGCAGCTACAAAGGACCAGGGACAAGCATTCTCAGCAATGCTGAACCACAGTAAGTTGAGTGTGAAGGAACACCTCCATATAAAGAGACTAGGGCTTTGGCATGAACTATAGGCGGTATGTAAGGTGTGCTGAAAATCAAAGCAACTTTCAGGAATTCTCAGCAGTCGATCAGTCGAGAACTCACGAGATGAAAAAGCAAATGAAACTGCCACATCTGCATGGGAGATGAGAGCTGCTGATGCATCTAGGGTCCAACCCAACTCCCTGTTTAATTCAATGGAGCAGTTCCATCTGACTTCAGGAGCTTGGACTGGGCTTCCCCTTTATAAAAAGTGACCAAAACTTTGTGTTTTAAGAGTGGCTGAATTCCTAGGGAACATCCAGAAGTTTAGCACCCTCCAATGGATTCTCTTGTTAAAGCACAAATGCATGGCATTTTTGAACATCTGGAAGCCTGGACACCCAAAGTCATGGACACATAGCAACTGCACACATGCAACAAGTCAGAGAGTACACAACTTACTGTACGTGCAACTCAGCAACTCACAAGCACTAAAACGGAGGCATCACATTTCTGAGCTGGGCCTTCCAGTCAAAAATGTATCTGTGCACGTATTCTTGACTTATATGAATCAGGCATAATTTTGCAATGCATCTTCCTCCCCTCCCTTGTTTGGATGGGGTTTGCTTCTGCCCTGTTTATAGAGATAAAATAGTAACAGTGAAACATTTGACATAAAGCATGTGTTCTAAATTATTTATGTGTTTTCTGATGGGGTTTTTTTTTTGGTTTGGTGCTTTTTTTTAAAAACTGGAACAGCAGAAATTAAAAAAAATAATAAAACCCCCCCAGAAATACCAAACATACCTGTCTAGCTATGCAGCAGAAATGGACTTGAGGATCCAGTAACAAATACAGCCTAGTATAAAACTAGGGTTTGCATTCTGTGGTGAAAATACATGTCACATCATGTATGGGTATGTGAGTTCCCATGGACTAAGCAAACTTCACCATATGCTGCAGGTTAAAAAATATGTATGTGCGTGTGTAGAGATACAGATATCTATCTCTTTCTGCCATTTCTAACAGCATGCAGAGCTGGAGTTCATAGCAGGATCTGGCACCGAAGAACCAACACGTGCATGTAAATGTGGCCCAGCAGAGATAGATACATTTGTTCATATACTTCAACTGCATCAGAGGTGGAATATGCAGTTCATTTCTTCTCTTTTGGCTAATTTGGGGAAGGCTCAAGCCACTAAGCCCTAGCAGCATGCTACCCAACACAGCATTCCTGACACAAGCCACAAAATCCTCGGAGTAGCCAAGCTGCAGGTATATACCTGACAGTTTCCAGAGCCTAGCTCCACGACACTACAGGATCACAACTGTGATAACATCTTCTTCACTATTCTCCAGGGAGAAATCTAAATCGAAAGCTTTTCAGAGCTACAGCCCTTACTTTTCTGTTCATGGGAGAGAACATTTATCTGTGGTCATGTTATGCTGCATTTATCTGAAGATTATGTTCAGCTGTTCCCTTTCCAAGCCTTTTGATACAAGTGCCGGAAGATGTTCACTGGCCTGTCAAGGATAAAACGAATACAGGGGAATCTTGGAAAGACATCAAGCAGAGAGGAACCCCGATCACAATGATGAGGTATCAAGTATGGATAAAGATCCAAACTTATCTAGGGCCTGGGGTTCATTTGGCCCCCCTTCTGTCCATGTCGATGCTCACAAAACTCTCTACATTTTTAGAAGAGCAACTTCTGTGACATTGGCCATTGAGGAATTCATGCTGGTTTTGGTAAATGCTGGGAAAATCAGCCTTTTTGGCATGGAGTTATTACTTTTGCCTCTGGGAAGCAAAGAAAGTAAAAATAGATCAGTAAATACAGCTTGAGAGAGAGGTTTACATAGCCCATGCAAATGAAAATTTTGGCCAGACTTCTTTTATTTCCCACCGTTTCATCTTCATACTGTCTTTTCAGCTTTACATTAAAAATGGTTCTTATCACAGAAATTGGACTCAAATCCAAGGCTAGTTGTGGAATATCCTCCACCTGGGTCAGCTCCGTTTAACCCCATATGCCTTCCCGTTACAGTGCTTAAGACCTGATTCAGAACAAGCCACAGCTTCCAAGCTGCCCTCTTTTAAAAAAAAATTTAAATCTTTTTCTGAACTTGCTGCTCATAAAGCACTCCTTAGCTTTAATTTAGCCTGGGTCCCCAAGACCATCCCATGGTCACTTCAAGAGAATCTGTCCTATTGCTCCATACCTTCTGCCTCCTGGAGTTAGTATGTGCTGTTCAGGTAACAAAAGCAAACACCAGTTTTCTAGTGTGACATGACCTTATAAGTCTCGTGCAAGCCCGTTTCCTCCCACTTCTCCCTGTTGCTACAGATTTTTGGTACTCAAGGCTGGAGTCAACCATCAGAGTGGTGAGGGGGCCACACAGCAACACAGCTGCTCTCTGCTCACATGGCAAGTGCTAAAGGGGAGGCTATCCGCATCTCTGTTCCTATCTTGCCAAATATCGCTGTCCAGACTAGTCCAAAACTAGTTGCAGATCTCCCCTTCGCTCCCACGATCAGTAGATCCACACCACTGACTAAAAATCTCCATGCTCTGGGATCCCTTTCCTGTTTTAACACAATTTCAGAACCTGGTAGCTTGGAAACTCCCAGGGCTCAACACAAATTACTTCCCAGTCCCAGTGGAAAACAGATTCTTCCGTTTCAATAGCATACAGTTTGTTTAGAGAGCTGGCAATTCAGAGGAGACTGAACCATGGCTCCTGCCAAGTCTAGGCCTCACACCACAGTGACTGGGACAGCGGGCAAGGATTTATTTTTTTCCCACAGTGGTGGAGTTGGGACATCATTCACGTATGGTTCACCGTGTTTTAAAAGACAGCTGTTAAAGGATGTCCCCCACACTTCAGGAAGCTGAGAGAGCCCCATTGTCCAGTCACTTGCTCTGGAAAACTCTGACCAGGTCATGTACCTCCAGCAGTCTCTTGGTTTAGATACCCCTGCTGGCCTCTAAAACACAAAACAAAGCTCTCCTAATAGGGTTATGTAAAGTAGAATCTCAATAAAACATGAAAGGGATGGAAAAACATTTTTTCTCCTTCGATTAGCACCTGGCAGTCTTCCCACTAGTTTCATCCATTCCCCCAGATAAGCCCCACACTTACAACAGTCCATCACTGTCTCAGAGACCTTCTCCTCAGCCTGCTGGAGGCTTATGCTAAAATACTTAGCTAGCCTCAGTCCCATCCAACCATCAATAACTTTAAACATCTCACTGACTTGCTGACTGCAGGGAAAGGGGGATTATTACTTATCCTCAGTCCAGCAGACACCATCCTTGTCAATCGTGAGTCCAACACCATACAATGTCTCACGTCTTCCTTATAGGCAGCCGTTCCTGTTGCAGCTCTACAGGAACCAAATGTGTTCCCTCTCTCCTCCAGAAAAAATGCCAGCACCACAAAAAGCCTATGTCCCCAAACCACTCAGGAGTTAGCACAGCAATCAGCAAGAGTCAGAAGCTTTCTACAGATTTCCTAGAGCCAGGACTGCCACTAGGATTTAATAGCGTACAACACAGGCAGATGTGGCCAAAGAAATCGAGCTGCTGCCAAGATGGTTGCATTTTGGGTTCAACTGGGTCTCAAGCTGGCCAGCACTTTGAGGTGGTCTTCTCACACCTTGTCCTTAATAGGAGCAGTTCAAACATGCCAAAGGGGTGAGGACCTGCACAGATGTGATCCGAGCCACCCAAAACAGAGAAAACACAGATCTTGGAACAAAAAAAATCCCAGTCCCCCCCACTCCTTGCTCACAGCACCTTCCTGGCTGTTCCATGCTCCCATGCTAGGGAGCTCCTAATCCTTCTCTCAGTCCGACAGTCTTCAGTGTGCTCTGCTCAGTTCCAAGCCCTGCACCATTCCTGCTGGCTCCCAGGAGACCCTCTACAAGGGCCACATGGGGATGTCAAGGCCCAGTGCCACGCTCAGGAGTTTCCCATGAGCTCTGCTCCATGTTTGGGGGTGTGTATCGAGGAGAATGGGATGCCCTACACTGCCCTCTCCAAAAGCTCTTCTGCCCTCCCCACAGCCCTCTGAGAAGGGGCAGTTTTCTCCTCTTTTTGGAGCTGAAGAAGGGAGAATAAAAGAGCCTTCCTCTTTGCTGGTCACTCACAGCTTTTATAACAAAACCGAACATGCACTAGCTGCGAACAAACAAAATAAAGTAGCTACTTCCCTTCACAGCAAATTATACAGCTTTCCCTGGTATGTTTTTCTACTCTAAAGCCATCCCTAGAATGAAAGCAAAAGTGGGCACCATCAGGAGGCTGGTGACAAGTACCAGAACCAGTTCCGCCATAAATCACTTGTGTAGCCACAGATATGCATACAATGATGAGGGCACAGAAAAGCCCTTGAGGAAATCAACCATTTTGTCATCAGAGCAGGGCTTGAATATTGTACAGTAAATAGGGCTAGGGGCCACACACTGAGCAACGAGGAGAAAACTAAATATTAAGTTGCTTCTCAGTAATTCAGCACAGCCCATTCTGTGCATGAAATAAGGCAGGGATGAAAGAGCAGGGAAATATAATTAAAGGCTACACCAGAAAAACAGAGTGACAAGAGGACTGATTGAAGATACCAGGGGTAACCAGAGTTCTGGCATTCCCTGACTTGGATGTGTCATGCACTTGCATGTATGAGTGTGTGTGGATGCTGTGCACATTTGATTACCCCACGCACAGGTAATCCATACAAAATCACTGGCTGAGTCCCTTGAGAGGCTTCTACAGGGAAGGGAACTGAGGTTGGAGGAGCAAGTGTCTGAGCTCCAGCGGCAAAAAGCTGCACTGAATGTCAGAGTAAATAGAGTAAATGTTTCCTTATACTGTTCATGCACACATATAATTCCCACTGATGCAGAACTTGGGTGAGTAGGGGGGCGATTACAGCCAAGTTGCAGATAACCTGCCAGGAAATAGCAGCCTTGCCTTTGCAGCTCTGAAGGTGTCCTTTAACTATTTTCTTTTTTAATATGTATGCATTCAGCTTCAGTGTGAGCAATGGCTGGAGCAGGAGAAATTCGTGATATCTAACTTTCAGTGATAATCTTTAGTGGGAGGATAGACACCTATCCATCACTTATACCTTTAAAAAAACCTCCTCCAGAATGTTGTTTGCCTGCAGATCATGCAGCTCAGCTGGCTTTGACAAAAAAAACCCCAGTTGCTCCGATTTCTGGGACAGGCTAGAAAGAGAGTTAGTGTAGTTATTCTTCCCCAAGGCAAGGTCTGGGTGGAGCTGGAAGAAATGACAGCAGGCAGTGAATGGGAAGTGGAGGTGGCCCAGGGAGGAGAGGCCGTGGAAGCCAGTACTGAGGCAGCAGCTGGGGTGAGAGGGGAAGCGATCAGTTTTAGTGGAGAAGAGAAAATAGAGAGGTAATGCTGTTCTCTATAGGCACTTTACTGCAAATTACAAAAAAGGAGCACGGAAAAGGGAAATCAGAAGGCAACCCCTGTTCCTCTGATTTCTGGTAACCAGAGAAGTCTTGTTCTGCTCATTAAAATAAATACCAGGCTATATAGTAGAGGGAGAGAGGAGGGGACCAGCCTGGACATTTGTTTGGGGCACCAGCCACCCCTCTTCTGAAACTCACCAAAGCCGCCAGAAATTTTTGCACCGATTTGGTCCTGGGGGTGGGGGCAGAAAGCTGGTTGCTAATCTCTAACACATGTGTTGTCTCAGCAGTTGCAGTGGGGTGAGGCACAGGGGTTTTAATTTCTGCTTTATGTTCTTCCTGCCAATGCCTAGCATGCCTCTCCCTTCACCACACGGCTTTGCTGCCTCCCCCCTTCCTGCCATTTTCTTCCTTCTGTTTCCAAAAGTCAGCCATGGGGCCAGGGAAGGTGGTGAAGTGCCGTGCAGCAGCAAAACCCAAACATGGCCACTTAGAGCAAATATTATTTTTCAACTGAAAGACTTTTAAATTTTTTCCCCCAGTTTATTTTTAGAACAATGGTAAAACATACAAATCCTGGAGGCCTCAAGCACTTTCCTGCTGTGCTAGTGACTTAATTTATTTCTTTAATTTGTTAAAATCTCACAAAAAAAAAAAAAGTTATTCTTTGGAGGCTTTGCTAGCCTCAGTTTTGCATGTATTATTTGCTGCAAAAGATTAATGAGGTAGCAGAGGCAATTTTTAATGGATTCCCTTGGTTTTCTCTCACTCTCCCTCACTTTTTTTTTTCACCTCACATGGCAGTCCAGGTCCATGAATCTGCTAAGTGCTCTCCATAGACAGGACACAGGGTGTGGTAAGAAAGTAATGAAATTCAAAAAGCCTCTTTCACAACTTCTCCCCTTCTCTTTCACGGCCCAGAGATACTGTGTTAACCACCGTGCTGCACTAACCTCGTGCAGATCAAACGCCTCCGCAGCCCCTGTATCCTTTGCAATGCTCCGAGGGAGCGGACGGAGCTGAACACCCTGAGTTTACAAGAATGCTGCACGTGTGACAACAACTAATCCTACGCATAGTTCAGAGGTGCTGTCAGCGAGCCAGGCGATGCACTGAGGCCCTTCCCTTGGCTCCGTCAGAAATCTGCTGACACTCCCAGAGACTCCTGGGGAGCGTTTTGGAGTTTGGCCGCAGAAACCTTCCCATTGACCTGCTCCTCTTACGGGAACTGAGCGCAGCCGGGGGTGTAGCAGCAGCACAGGCTTCGGTGGTGAGGGCTAAGAATCAGGTCTGTTTCTCTTCCTTCACCCAGGATAATCAGGCTATTTGTCAAGAAGATGCACTATGCTTAGAGGTGTCTAAATCCTTTCTCCTCTCTCAGCCCACATGCAGCTTCTGCTCCGGCGCAGCTCTGCAGGGGAGATTTTGCCTAGCTGGAGGTGAAACGGAGACAGACACAAGGAAAACAAAAAGTGAGGGAGCACAGGGAGAGTGGATTAAGATGCTGGGGCCAGGGCAGAGAGAGAGCTGATATGTTCCTCGTGATAGTTTTAGACCGGGTAGGTCTGTGATGGGGTAAGGGTATGTAAAAGGGAAAAGAAATCACAACTGCCTGCTGCAGAAGTGAGGAAATGGAAGGTGCAAGTCTCTTGAAAGGCAGCCAACACAGGCCTCCACTCTTTCTCCACATGCAAGGCTGAATTTTTTTAACCTGAATGAGCCAAGGAGAAACTCTGAGTAGCCGTTCTTCCAGCTTGCCTCCCTGCCTTTGGCGAAGTCTGCTCATCGCTTTAGGGCTGGAGACTCTCCTATTTGCAGAAGAACTGAACTACGAAAGCCCTGCAGCATGACTGAGACCAGGCCACTCGCCACATCACGGCACTCAAACCACTTGGAGCAGTTTGGAAATCTGTCCAAATTCAACTACCAGAGAGAACACATAATAGTAACTGAGTCAGGGATACTAACCGTGGTATGATTTCATTCAGGCAGATCATCTGGTGGCCCAAGGGCCACGTGCGGTTTCTAGGACACATCCATGCAGGCCAGTACTTTTTGCCACAGCCTCAGCCCTGACACTGTCAGGACCGTTGCCAGACTTCTGAGTGTGCCACTGGTGTAGCACTGAGCCTGCATTCGTGCCTGCTTGGGAGCGCGTTGGTCACGATCAGCCAGATTTCTGTGGGCATTTGCACGCTCTGTCCTGCACACCTAACTGTCCTGCTTTGAGCGTCGGTGCCACACAGGCACAAAAGTTCTTTGAGAAATCTTGCCCCTCCAGGGTGCCATTCAAACAAATAACACTGGCAGGTTTTTCTCACCCTGTCTTTTTTTCCTCAAGTGGTAGATAACACCACATAGACACAGCAAAGCAGAGCAAAAAGTGTAGGAATAAGGAAAAGTCATGAGAGTATCTGTCTGGAACAGCTGGCTCAAAGGCAGTAACACACAATAAACAACCCTGAGCACTGAAAGACAGGGCTGCCATTCTCTGTCATGCCAGAAATGTCATAAACCACAACAGAGATGTGCCAATGGTTCGAGGACCCCACAGTAGAATTTTTATAGCACCATAGTTCATAACTTCTGCCATTATCTTGTGGGCCCGACTTCCTGATCTATGTCTGCCTCTGCCTCCCCATTCACTGGCGTTCACTCAGGAACTCACGGCTGCCACTGCCGGCGGTGTATTCAGGTCACTGGCTGCCCATCCCAGAGGCAACTAGGTCACTCCAGCGCATGTAAAATAGCGGGTTTCATGCAACGTGCTTAATGCCGGGATCCCAAGGAAAGGCTGCTGAGGGAGACAAAAGAAAAGATAGCTCAGTTCTGGTTCAGACTAAGAAGGACACTCGCCTGAGAGGAAATGCCCCCTGGGTACTTATCAAGTGTCAGACGCAAGACTTCTGCCCACGCTGAACTCTGTGCTATCAGACAAGGTAGCTTAGAGCTACTTCAGGCATTTCTAGATGAGTTGCAAGCACAGCCTTATCCCCTCTAAGCTACCCTGAAAAAAGGATAAACAATTACTTCTACCAACAGAAGTTTGAAATGTGCAGAGGTAGCCCTAACACTTTTGAGTATCACTGACCGGATTCCCCAATAGATCACTTTGATCAAAAACTCATCAGAATTCCCCCTCTGCATTTTCTGTGGGGTTTTTTTGAATGGGATGACACATGATCAACAATACCACGCAGGTCTAGTAACAGTACTTAAATAATCCCATACACAGCAAAGATTCCTGTACACATTCATTTAAAGTTGGCCGGAGGCAAGCCAAATATACAAACAATTAGAGATCTGTAGGCATGCCAAGAAATATTTGTGCAGCATATAGGCCCGAGAGAAAATATAATGAAGATTAAGAATATTATTAACACATATATGCAGGTAATAGTATTTGATGGATTTCTACACGAGTACCTCTGTGATCCTGACAAGCCCCAGAAAAAGGACTGGACTGACAGTTTCCACATTTACCTACAGCTGTCAAGTCTGTAGCACAGCAGTAGTGCTAAGTATCTGAAATCTAAAGCTGCTGAGCCATCTTCCTTTGTTTTGTATCACATTAATTAGACCCACCTCATTCACTTAGCTCATGACAAATGTTTCTGCTTCACTCACACCCCAAGACAACTTCTGTTGCCCTTCTCTTTATTTATTTTTTTTCCC
>VZSC01013263.1:256843-311589 GCA_013398225.1 Steatornis caripensis | reverse complement strand
CCCCCCGAAACCTTGTAAGGTTTTTGTTCCCATTACAATCTTTGGCACACAAAGCAGCTGGTATAAGTACAAATGCTTCTGTATTCTTTGAATTGCTATAAACGGCTGTATGATTTTGTTCATTTTAAGTACCCAGTCCTTTGATTTCCTGGCCAGTCCATTCCATGCTCGTGAGTTAACAAGACTATAGGCATGGAGAGACACAAGAAAGGCCACCCAATTAAAGGGAGGAAACGAAGATCAAAACAGGCTACTGTGCCGTCATATGGTCAGGTACAGAACTGTGCCTGGTGCGATCACTGATAACAGGCTAATTAACACTGCACCTGTCACTTTGCCGTGACCTTCACCAGTCACTTAACTCTACCCTTGTGAGAGCTGACTACCTTTTAAGTTAAAAAGTCTTAGATTAAAAATATCACTAACCCTGGAAATCCTCAAACAGCTTCACTGAAACAACAGTAAGAGGAACAGCTTTGAAATTACAAGCCCTGTGGAAAGGACTCTGCATAATTTGATAATGGACACAGGTTATTTTCTTCTCCATTTAACCAGAAGGAGCTGAGCACTGAAAGTATGTGCTTACTTGAGGGATGGGGGGACTATCCCATGTTGCACGTAAGCATGTGTTTACCCAGTGTCCAGATCAATCCTTGGAGCTGCTCAGGTGCAAGCTGCTCCACAGAGCACGTACTGTTCTCCTGTCTGTGCATTCAGAATCCACAGCATTAAGCAGAAGGTCACGAGCAAGACTCTCAAATGAAATACGCCATCAGCATTCCAAACTGCACAAGTGTCCCATTGCTCTAGGGATTAATGCCGCAGGGTGAGTGTTCCCAAACTCAACGTTTCTCTTCCTTCACACGCTGTGTGTGAAGTGAGGACGCTGCTAAGACATAGGCCTTCACTAGAACACCATAAGGTGAAGATCATCAACATTTCAGAGAGCTCACAGCTAAAAATTGCTAGGAAAAATCGGACACAAATGTTATTTCCAAAAATAAAAAAATTACTTCAATGGATTTTCCCTCGCGCATATTAGAAGAATTGCCTCTTCCTGCAAATGGAGGGAGCTAAGAAGTGTTCATCACAAATCGTAGCAAATAAAGCTCTTGCTAAAACCAGAAAACAAACCACAGTAATTATTTGTTGATGTGTTCTACTGCTTTTGACCAAAATCCTTGTGTGTTTGACTGCCACCGGAGCATTCGGTGAAGGAGAAGAGGGAGACTAAAAGTCTAATAGTCCACCAGCACTGTTAGACATCCCAGTTCACAAAAATGGCTGGCCTGTTTACCTCCTGGTGAACTTTGTATTTTACACAATGGGCTGGAAGGAGTCCACCTTAAATAAGATGGCTAGGAAAATCCAAATAACTGGAAGGAGAGTACGGGCAGGATTTTGTTACCTAACACATCAAATAGTTTCACAAACGGTCTCTCAAAAACAAAAGAAAAAACACCATCAAAATGCTGAATTTGGCTTCCACAATGCAAAGAACAGCTGGAGCATTTCTGCATGAGTTAGTTTAATGCAGCAAGATTGGAATTTTTAAGTTCTCAAGAAAAAAAAAAAAGCCGCAAAGTTGCTGTTCACTTTCTGTTATCTGTACCAGTTACCACCTGGATCCAACTATTTACTGCCTAGGATCCAACTATTCAAAAATCCACATAATTAATTAGTATTAAACCAAAGTGAAGGGTCAGCATCACCGTTCCACATATTAATGTTTCTGTCTGCAAAACATCTGTACTCCAAGAGTGACCTTTTGATGAGAGAAGACCATTCCTTGACTCTGCAAGTCCTACAGCTCAGACTCACTGCTTGAAAAAACTACTTCCCATGAGAAGCCTTTCATCAGCTCCATGCCCCACAAGCCTGGCAGTGATGTGCAGGTAAGATATAAGCAAATCCAGGGAAAAGGGAGAAATTTCTTAGAAACTATTGGAGGTTCAGCAGGTTTTGCCAATTTGCCTATTCTGGGGACATTCAGATCCCTTTTCCACTTCTTCTCTGATGCTTTCCTAAAACCTACAGCACAGCAAGCAGTACATTAGAGAGGACAGCTTTTGTGCCATCAGTTGGATCTCATCCCAGCAAGGAACCCACACAGTCACAAGGCAACAGCTGGACAAGGACGCCGGACTTACTAACGTCAGCCGGAGCTCTATACAGGTCACAAGAGCAAGGGAACTAGAGACCTATTTGCCCCAAATTTGGCCCCAAATTCCACGTTTCTTCCTAGGGAGTCTTCTGACACACCCAGGCGTGGCTATGGACACAGTGCATATTGCTGGATACTATTATTTCAGACACAAATCACACCACCACTCACAGTCAGGCACTGGCACCCGTTCCTGATCTTAGAGGGCTGTTTCAGCTAACAGCTCCCGACCTGACTTCCTGAAAGCAGCAGGGGACAGCTGCTGAAACCCCATCAATCCAGACAAAGTCAACACGACCTGTGGATGTGGTCCAGCTCTGCCAGGAAGGGCCTAACAGTGAGTGCGGCTGAGGAAATATTATTGCTGCCTGGAGGCTTTCTCATGCAGGGTTCTATTTTGGTGCACCATTTCTTGTTGCATGAGCATACCACGGGCATTTTGGGAACTCCAGACACAGATAACACTTAGTTCTACGTCACAAATGTTCTTACTGATACATGTTTCGCCATGCTGATTTGGGTGCGAATGCTTGTGAACATTGCAGGATTATACACCGTGTAATCACTTGCCATGGCCCAGAACATATAGTGTGCCCACCAAAAAGCACAGTAAATAAAATGTTTCTTGCCAGTCCAAACAAACATCTTTCCATTGCTAGCAGAGCAAGACAGTACTAACCCACAGAACTGCAGTGTTTTAGGACTTCATTTAATAGTAGCAAGAAAAAAGTCACACTGCTGTGAAGAGACACAGAAATGTGTAACAATTTTGTCATCAACACAGAAGCAGTGGTTATATACAAGAAAATGTTTATTTCATCTACTTGGTAACACATCAATCAACTTGGTCTAAAAGTATTTCATAATGTACATTCTCAAGCAATGACCTAATTTGAAGTGAGCTTTTTGACGCGATCACTGTGTTTTTTCAGGCAAGACAGCCATTTGGGTAACCAAGTGGAACTTCTCTGTCCACAGACTGCAGAGTTTGCACCAGGAAGAGGGCTGCAATGAAAATAAATTAACCTATTTTACTTGATCATGTTAATTACTTTTGCTTTTAAAAAAAAAGAAAAAACTGTAACTTAGCTAATGGGAAATCCTCAAGGACTTGGATAAAAAAGTCGTGTCTATCCACTTGCCCTAACCTGTGTTTGGCCTTTTGGCTAAGTACAAGGGGCATATCAGTTAAGTATCTGATGTCTTCTCTCTGGGAAACTCAGTGAGTTAATAAGTAATTTCAAACTATTATGATTTTGATGCATGGAAAAAACCAAAACTTGGCTTTCCTCAGACAGTACAGCTGGGTAAGTACTAATTTCCCGGCACTGTTTAAGCCTGGGCGGGGTGGGAAAAAGAAAGAAAAAAAAAGAAACAAGTGAAGTTTATAAAGAATGCAAAAGAAGAACAGAATTCCTGCTAGGAATTCAGGAAGTCTTTCCTTCCTTGTTTCTCTTATGGAGATCAAATAATCCAAATAAACATGAATCCCCTTGCAAAATGCTGATGACTTCACTCAAACTAGGGCAGCTAAGGTGCTGCGAAGCCACAAAGCTCAGCTCCAATCCTTCAGATATTCATATAAGCGAGCAGCTTAAATGATAGGTCCCAAGCCTGCAGGATCAGCACTCCAGACAGTCCTTTAAGGAGGAACTGACTCTTGTGAATGCCTACGGCCAAAACCCAGCTATACCCAAGTCCGCACTGCAGACCTCTAGGTACCTCTGCAGTACAAGTAGAAAGTAACAACTGCAGATGAGATCATATGATCACAGCAAAGCCGCTGCCACGTTTCAGGGAGATCTCACCCCTCAACAAAGGAATACATCGAGGGTTGCTAGCGTCTTTCTCAACCTGTTGCACCACAAAGTGAAATGGCATTAACCATCATGTAAACAGGATGACCCGCTTAGTGCTGCTGTGGATGAAACTGTCCTCACAGCCACGCCTGGACTTCAGGTGGGAGGATGGGCTTTCAGTCTCAGGAAAGGACCTCCTTATTGCCTGTTAACGTGGTCTTTTGTCAGCCTGTAGCCATACCCTCAAATCAAATCTACAATTTCATTGCGTTAAATCACCCATTTTTTGCCTGAGCACCTCAAACCCAAACAGCACATAGTGTTCAAGCCCTACAAAAGCTACATATCACACTACATGTCCCCACTTACAAAAAAAAAAGCAATGCAGAAACAAATTAAGTCAACAGAAGGTGCACGGCGGAAGTCACACCCGCTGTCTGGGTCCCACTCATGAAATGACCGGTTTTCCCTCCTCTTGCTTTCACTGTGGCTTCCCTAAGCTACCAAGATTTTTCTACCTAGGGTTTTCAAAAGACACGGATATCACTTAATATGCATGTAAACTAATTCAGGATCATGCCTACACACAATATATGTTTATGAATATTTGTTCCACATACTGATTATACCAGTATTAGTGGCTCCCTTGACTTGCTTCCTGTGGCCAAGCAAGAGCAAGCAAGAACAAACAGTTTTTTAAGAGAAGTCTGAAGTTAGGAAATACATCATGCAGATGTATGCAAGCCAGTACCTCCCCCACACACCCAAGTTTAGCAGGCAGATCTTCCAGAACCAGCTTGCAGGAGGTGGCTCTGCAAACATGAAAGCTTTTTAAAGCGGTGCACAGGTACAGGGATGATTTTCATGTCAAGAAAATAATGCTAACTCCATTAAAAAAAACTGATTACTGCAGTGGTTCACAGACCTGTGAAGTCAGAAGAGACCATTGGGATCCCACTCAATGCAAAACACAGCCCAGGGGATTTCATCCAGCGATTCTTTCATTAAGCCCCTAAATTTTGACTAATCTCAAACCTGTCTTCTGGAATGAAAATCAACTTAAATTCAGAGGCTTCAAGGCTATGTCGACACTGCCTTATGCAACACAGACCTGGGGGCAGGCCACTAAAGCATGGCTGTGCAACCATATTGATAACGACCTTCTGCTCAGCTGCTTCCGAATCCCACAGGGCTTCTTGTCATGCAGTAGGAACCTTTCCAGGAAAGAACTTGGCCAACCCACCTGTCGGGGGACATTTCCTCAGGTTTGACAGGACGAGCACTGGCAGATTCAAGCCAGCATGGGTGTATCTCAAGAAATGCCCTATCCTGAACCCAGCCTATTCATAGTGGAAGGATAAGTTTCTTTCCCACCATATCATAAAGCTGATCCAAAGCTAGTGTTCAGTTTGGACGTCAGATGAACTGGAGAATGACTCCAAACACGGAACCGTGCTCAAAAGGCAGCCCAGTCATAGCCCACACGCAAGAAAATCCACTGTGACCCCTTTTATCTTGTTCCCTCCATCTGAACCACTCCCATCAAAAAGCAAACGCATGAAACCCCTCCTCACTGAGGGCATAAATCCGCAGGTTAAAGAAATGATCAGTCTAACACTGTTTCAGGGGAAGGGGGTGCAATTATGCAGTGCAGCCCTATTAAAATCGGCCGTATAAACTGATCACTGATGCAAGTCATCGCAGTGTTTGTCCCACTTGCTCTAGCAAGTTTCTGCTTTGTACTCCACTCTCTAACTGCCTTGCACCTCCCACTCCTCCTTCTTCACTGTCTTCATGTGAATAAAAAAAAAAAAAAATCAATCAAACCTCACTTCATCAGTAACAAATCAATCACTTGGATCACTCAACTATAAAACAACGACCTTGTGGCTGCAAAGGCAGAGTATGTTTGAGTATGCGGATGACAGCAAGCAAAAGAGAGAAGTAAGTACTTTCATATATTTACTTGCTATAGTTCACAGAGGGTCTTTTTTTTGTTCTAGGCACATCTGAGCTCTCCAAAAGGGTTGTACCAATAGAAATTCTCATTTCTTGCTTGCCAGTCACCCCCAAACAAATCAAAGCATTCCCATTCTCTTTCCATATTATTTTCTCAGATTGTTTGCTGTATTCATACCTTTTTTCCTGAATACAAATGAGTACAAATGTCAGAGGCAGACTAGAAATGTTGGGGCACGCACAGTGCATTCTTGGTTTCTTCTAAAGATCAGACCATATCACCAACTAAAAAATAAAAAACAACCCCCAAACCCACTAAATCTCTACCTACTGGCTTCCAAACCAAGATAAGGAAGTATGTCAAACTTTCCACAAAGCCTCATATTACTTCCCATCAAAGCCCAGAGGCCTGAGAATCCGTCCTATTGTTTCCCTTGCTAGCACTGCATCCATACAGAGCTTCTGCATTTGTTCAGAGATGATGATGCTTCTTGTTGTTGTTGTAAAAGGGAAGCTTACACAAGAGAGCTTGACAGCTTTCCCACAATCCTCAGCATGTGGGAATAGCAAGTAACAAAGTGTTAACACCTGCCAACTGGTGGTTAGGTGTAAATGTCTCTGTTAACAACAAACACTGCTGCTAGCAGTCATCAGAGCAAAGCAGCAAATCTGTTCCCTTCTCCAATGTGGAAAACACCAAACAATAACAAAAAAGGCACCTAATTGCTTGATTAAGATGTATCAGTGTTGGAAACTGCTGATCTAGAACATTGAATCCGTGACATTTACTTCACTCTTGATTAAACAGGAATGTTTAAAACTAGCTATTGTGCAGGCAGAAGCCTAGAGCACTGTGTACCATCCAGGGAACTGTGATAGTGAAACTTTTCACAAAGAAAAAAAAAATCAGAGCCACCTCCTCTCTGCTGTTTCACAAAAGCATCAGCTGCTGAGATCCTCTGGCTATTATGAAGAAGGGATGGAAGAGCACAACGGAAGGGTTCGCAGTCAGGTAACAACTCCTTAATTTCCTTCCCCCCATGTGAAACTTCCTGGGAAACTGAGTGAAAAAAATCCAGCTTCTTCTCTGAAACAATTCTGCTGAACAGGGAGGTCAGGCCCGTTTCTTTATGGAGAGAAGGATTAAGTTGTGTACTTTTAAAAATCATGCTTTCAGTTGGTGATTTCCTAGGCAGCTTCATGAGCCAGATGGCACTGGTTTATCATTGATTTGCATGTGACTAATGCCTGAGACCTGAGGCTACGAGCCTGCTTACTCTAGATTTCTCCTAAGTAGCCAGCTTGCTTGTTTTATTGCCCTTTACTCCATGACAAAAAGGTAAGTGAGAAGTGGGTCAACTCACTTGTCTCAAGTAAACTACAGATTGCCAAGTCAGAAGCAGCTAAACTCCATTAATCTACACTACCCACAAAAGCCCACTGCTGCCCAAATCTCCCTGCTGTGCACACAAAAACTGCAGCTCAGCTGGGGAGGGACATTAATCCTGGTTTCCATCAGCCTGCATTTCTTCAGTAATTGCTATCAGGAAAACAAATTTATGCCATTCATGATGGGTAGGGGGTATTTCACACTTATATCTTTTCCCTAAAGATACTATCTGAAATACTTTGGACAACCATGATTGTATCTGATTAATCAGTGGGTGACCAGGACAACAGATAATTTTAACCTACATCAGTTCCCCAATCTGGGTTACAGAGGGGGAGGAGGAGGGCGAGTGGAAAGCATGGGTCACTTCTTTTGGTGGCACTACCAATTTATGCCAGCATTAATCATGCATGAAACAAAGGCTTTCAGTAGTCAGCACCTTGAAACAGAGGACGCATGTTCTCCTTAAAATACTTGATGCTTCAGGAAACGAAGTTCTGCAAGCAGTAGATGGTGAATGGTAATAAATTGGCTCACAAAGGCTGGCAGACCATTGTCCCTACTCTAAGCAACGTCATTCACCAAATTGCTATGGTGAAGGCTCAAACAACATTTGATTAAAATTTCCTGCAAACGGTTCTATGGGTAGAAAATGGACAAACAATTGTTTAGTTGGCCAAAAGTGACTTTCTCCACTAGGAACGGGTGAATCGGGTAATAAACTTGCCCGCCAGCAAGAACATTGACCTATTTACTGAGCTAGATATTTCCAAACAGCAGCTGGAAAGTTTTTTTGCTGTAAGAGGTTCAGGATCACCTGCACCAGAATAGTATTAGAGGAAAATTTTCGAGTTTCATGTGAATACTCAAGAACCTCAGCAGCTGAATTTAGACTCTCAGTCACACAGTTTCTGTGACTCAGCTATTTGTTAGTCATCCTCTGCCCATTATATCTCAGGAAAGTTACAGATACCCATAATTAGAAAGGCAATCCCCCTCCTTCTGTCTCATTTCTGGCTGCTCTCTGGATATCATGTCCTCTCATTCCTTTACTTACAAGAGGTCATGTGCTACTTCATTCTCATTCGTTTCCCAACTAGAGTTATTTCTTTACAGTCTCACTCATCTTACACCCTTATAGCAGTCTCTGTATCTTACCCCACACACAGAAAGCTCCAGAATAACTGATGCCCTCGCGCCTTTCTTCAGCGCTCCCTTTTCTGGGCCCAGAAGCCCCTCTCTGGTCCTCTCATCTCTCTCTCCTGCACAGGTTTTTAATCAACATCTGGCTTCTGGGCTCTCACAGGCCATATTCAATTCAGTGCCAGTCTTGCGTAATCTGGGAGGAAGAGAACTTGATTTCTTCCATCTAAGCCTATCCTGGACTAGTTTCTCTGATTTGTCCAAGTTGTTGGTCTGTAGAGCTGGCACCTCTGTGCTTCCCTCAAAACAACGTTGCTGCCCGACGTGTTATTTCCACTCTTTTGTACTCTTCCCTCCATGCATCATTCTACCAGCTCTCCCTCCTTCACTGCATCATACAGCTTTCTTGTTTTTGCCTTCCAGCCCACTATCTTCTCCTCTTGCTGTTCAGACGATCAACTCCCACCATCCCTCTGCCACTGATAACTGCATTGATCAGAAGCAAGTCTGGTTTTTCCTATACTCCATAACAGATTTTGCAGTTTCACTTTTTTTTTCTTATTTTCTATTTGGTAAAGAGCAGAGATCTCTGAACTAGCAAAGCTACAGGGCCGACTGTCGTTATTCAGACTGAGACAGCGAAGCTCCCATTCATTAGGACAGTCATCCAGGAGGTGCTGGACTGAATTATCAATGTCGGATCTGGAGCAGACAAAGGGGAAGACTTGAGTGTGCAGCACTTAAATCTCAGATTTATGCATCAGATAGAAGGAAGCAGGAGAAGGCTGAGATAGGCAGTTACACACATGCCCTTGTCACACTTAGCATGCTCTGAATATGAGGATGAGAGTCTCTCTCACATAAAACTCCTCCCTTTTAAAATTAATTAGTAATCTTCCTCTAAGAAAAAACATTTTCTTGTCAAATTTCTGACCAGTACTAATTTCTCATCTCCTTCAATGCCATAAACATCCCACACTGACAGCTGTAATGCCACTGCCCCCTTCCAAATTGTTCCCGACTTACCCTCTCTTCGGTGATAGAAGACACTAGCTTGGTTACAGGTTCATTCTCCCACTCTTTCCTCCCAAACACACACTCTGCTATCCTATCTGAGGGTAACTTCATCTTCTTCAGGACAGGGCATAACATGACAGCCACTTGCCCAACAGCACCCTTACCCCTTGGTGGGGTCGATGGGCACTGGCAGCCTGCCAAAGGAGCAGTGCACACAGATGAGCGCACACCAGAGCATAAGTCTAGCTTACATCCTACAGGTCTGAACTTTACCAATTGTTTTTCTTTTTCAGACAGCCAGCTCCGAGGCAGAGCAAGAGTCTTTCTCGGTTCAGACACCTTGTGGTACCCTGAGACCACAACGCTAGAATACACAAGACAGAAGAGCTAAATCTGAATGCAGAAAAACCAGCATGGCCTAGTGGTTAAAGCACAAATTCTGAACTCCTCTGTCATCTTTGACGCGGCATTTCTGTAGTGCCTTGGCAAGGGCACAAAGTAAACTATCCAGTAGCAGTTCCCCCCTCCCATAGATGCACAAAGGCCTGTAAAAGCGTTGCAACTAATTTGCCTCAGCACCTTTGGAAATCTCCCCCCTGTGCCCCAGTGCTCTTTCTGCAAAAGCTGTAGCTACCACACAAACTCTGGCTCCATTCATCACTTTTCCAGGTGCTCAGGATTCTGGTAAGCTCTGATTTGGCACAGATGGGTTTACATGCTTTCTCTATCAACACGTGCACATTCCTATGTCTAGTTTCAACACTAACAGGTTAACGATGCTTTAACTACGTTAAAACGATGGCTGAAAGCTACATCACCTACATAGTGTTTTCCTATAAGGTCAATGGCAGCTGATAGAGGAGCACTTGCTAGTGGTTATTTAGCTGGGTAGGAGCAAACAACAATTGGCACAGTATTAGCCCAAAGAGGGAGGAATACAGAGCACCTGAAATGTACTGCCAACAAAACAATCATCAGCATGGATGGGGTGGGCACCTGACTGCCTGCCCTGTTCATCGCCCCATTGAGGGACTCAATTCCCATATGTTCAATAGAACTTAGCAGAGCTAGCATACAAAGTTGTGGCTACAATTATCTTAGAAATAAATTACTCTCCCTGCACTTTAGGAAACACATCCTTTAGTTGTCTTCGAACAAGAGATGAGTTGTCTGTTCTGTTCCACACCAATCTTAATAGTTTCCACTACAGGCTCTACCACATTACTGGTACTGATTATTTGCGTAATTGAAGGGCAACTGTGAAATAAGTAGTTCTGTTGGTGATGGGATGAAGGGCTCAAATGGCCAAGTTGGAACAACATAAGGACAAAGTAAGCCGTAAGCGTATGAAAAGTACTTCAATACCTACCTCCTACTGAAGTTAGTGTTGTTGGCCAGCTTGGATGGTTGTTTAAGCTCTTAGCACTAGGCAAGTCTTATTTCTATCCCTGTACATCAAGGCTCCAGCACTGCACGTTCATATCCAATAATGGGCACTGCTTGCCTTTCGTCCTTCACCAATGATGTGCAACCTTGTCACTGTAGAAAATCAGATAATTGGAGGCTTAACAAAAAGGAGTATTTTGGTGTGGTTCTAAAAAGCACTCAAGTCAAAGGCATATAGATTTACTCTCCAAACTAAATGCATGATCTCTGCAGTCTGGAGCGATCAAAGCAGTCTTGCAGAATCTTGCGAGTGCTTGTCAGGTCCTGAACACTGGAGCTCTCTTGACCGTAAGCACGGAAATCCAAAGAACAGTCTGAGAAAGGCAAATACATAATCACATATCACCAACCCTTTGGGATGTAGTTACCTAAAGGCCCTGCATCTAAGGCAGAGCTAGATTTGACATCCATGTGATCAGATCCTGTGTGAGGAAAGGACAGCGTGGAAATAGTCACCTCTTATTTCTAGCTCCTTCTTTGGCCTCTACTCTTCAGCACACAAAATTGTCTTTCTTACCTGAGGTTCCCTCAAGCATCAGTACAGACAGNGTGCTTGTCAGGTCCTGAACACTGGAGCTCTCTTGACCGTAAGCACGGAAATCCAAAGAACAGTCTGAGAAAGGCAAATACATAATCACATATCACCAACCCTTTGGGATGTAGTTACCTAAAGGCCCTGCATCTAAGGCAGAGCTAGATTTGACATCCGTGTGATCAGATCCTGTGTGAGCAAAGGACAGCGTGCAAATAGTCACCTCTTATTTCTAGCTCCTTCTTTGGCCTCTACTCTTCAGCACACAAAATTGTCTTTCTTACCTGAGGTTCCCTCAAGCATCAGTACAGACAGGCTATGTCTCCAGATCCCTTTGTGTCCGGTTGTCCCATGGTTTAGTTTTCTACCTGAGAAAACGCAGCCATTTGCAACACCAGAGCTATGGGAATTCCGGCAGTGAAAAGATGGCCCTGTTAATGAAGAGTCTTGGGGCTATTTGCATCTTTGGGGGATTTGGATGCACTGCAGGGCGAGGCTGGGCCTCATTTTAAGAGATGGCTCCAGCCCACACCAGTGCCAAGAGGCTGACTAATGTAATTATTTCCTTGTGAAGCAGTATTTTTCAGAGTGCTGATTCTTATTAAGAAAAAGGAACGGATTTGGAGCTCATATTTTGATCTGGTGCCCAGGATTATTTGGAAATTCTTTTTCCTGGAACGAGACTTTTTATTCCAAATTTCTCCATGGTGGGGAGAGAGGGTTTCCTGAGCAGAATTAGAGTAATGATTACAGCCTGTATACAATCAGCTCTAACCACTGTGGAACTCCAAAAATGAATGTTATTGCTCAGTGGCTTCATTGAAAACAGAAGTATTATTTAACCAGAAGGATGGCAACACATGGAAATAGCTCATTATCATATTTTCTCCCTATTTGAAATGTCACATTGAGTATGTATCTTTCACGTCCACTACACTTTAATTAATTTGGACTGTGTTTAAATATATTACGCAGCATGCTTTATTACAAAATTCTGACACGTTCCCGTTGATGAAACAGAGTTTTCTTTCAAACACATGTAAATGGCAGTAGGAGTCACCCTGCCCAAATATTGTTTTAAATACAATAAGAATGCCACATCATCTCCGTGTCAGCCTGTGTTTTTCTGTGGCATGAAACATATATAGCAAAAACAACGTTACATCCCAAGCTTGCTGTTTATTGAAGGAACAATGATGTTAACATTATTATTCCGGGTCTAAATCTTAACCACTTGCCTTATTTACATAATTGCAAGACAAACATATATTTTACTCAATGGCCGAATAAGATTCCAGCAGTGTGATTGCCTAGGAATTAAAAAGTAGAATTGCAGGGTGTATGCGTGAGATGAAAATGGCTTGTTTTAACACAGCTGGTGTATCTTATCTTCAGTGCACTTTCAAATACAGCTCTGACAAAGGATGGTTGTCCTCCTCCACCCAGGTCTCCAACAAAGTAGAGAATTTATTTCATTTGTGGACCTTGCTCTGGAATGCAGTCACTCCAAAAGTTACTCCTGATTTATACTTGCATAAGCAACTGGGGGAATCAAAACGGTTTTAAAAATAATGTAAAAATAAGAGAGTTCACTCAAACTTTAGGGTTTCTTGGACCGAAATCTTCTGGTATCAGGAATTCTGGTATCAGGAATAATCATGGAACTCTATGTTGAACAGGATCAGGGATTTTGTAGAAAGTAGGGCTAATACCT
Source organism: Steatornis caripensis (assembly GCA_013398225.1). Classification (NCBI taxonomy): domain Eukaryota; kingdom Metazoa; phylum Chordata; class Aves; order Caprimulgiformes; family Steatornithidae; genus Steatornis; species Steatornis caripensis. The sequence goes on along the minus strand of VZSC01013263.1, from coordinate 298,425 downwards.
GACTGATAAGATATCTCTCCGCTATTTTCTCTGTTGAGGAACTCAAGAATTAACCGCTGAACTACTGGAAAACCATCTTAGTTTCAACCATCTTGGGTTCAGCAAACACCTAATTGATGTTCTCCCTTAAAGCATCTCAGCAGCTGCCTCCTCAGGGCACTTCTATCCCACTCCATCATGCTAGTCCCACTAGATGCCACCAAGCCCTGATGATGCTTGTACCAGGAAGAAATCTCCTTCCTCACTACATATGCACTGTTCAGGAACCACTCAGAGCCAAAGCTGGTGAAAGAGACCTGCCTCATTCACTGGGAGCCAACTGACTGGCGTATCTCACATTACAGTGAATGTCAACGGCTTGTTCTAAAACATGTTCCAGCGACAGCTCTTTGGACCCTTGCTTCCTTATCCATCCTCCAAAGAGAGCAGTAATCAAAGCTTTATTCTCTGAATCATGCATTTTTTCTTTTTTTTTTTTTTCCCCTAGCAGATGTCCTTTTCCCAAAATAATTCCTCAAGCAAAGATTCTTATCACAGGGAAGGTAATTCTGTTGTGAAACAAACTCCCAGACCGGGCCGTGTGGAACAGTACTGGAATACACATGTTGTTCCTCACTGCTGATCACTGTGTGGATGCTGCACGAAGGAACAGCACGAATCTGCTCTGTGCTGTTAGATACTCTGCTGCTACTTCTCCTGTCCCGAGTGTTCTCTCCTCACCCCGCTTAACCCTTTCCCCAGGAAACATTTACACTAAGAAGGAAAATGTTTCCCAGCAATTGAATAACAACGAAAAGTTGCATTTAGATACAACACATAATGTCTGTCCCTAAAAATCTGGATTGTTTTTATATTTAATTCATTCACTGAATTGTAGTAAATGGATAAACACAATTTAGAGAAGAATTAAAAAAAAAAAAAAACCAACAAAAATCTGCATTGCTGGAGCCAAAATCAGTAACTGCAACTCGCTTTCTCCCACTTCTTCACTCCTTCTGACCCAAGCATTACTGCTGCAATCCGTTTTTTTTTTTTTATTTTATGTGTTTTGTTTTATTTTATGTCTGCATTAAAGGAACACTCCAGTGTAATATAAAAAGATACCATAATCGCTATGTCTAATTACAAAGAGCAGCTAAGTGTCTAATACAAAAGCATGCAATAAAAAATAATTAACAATCAGATTGAAAGCCACCAACATGGCAACCTGATGAGGCAGGTTAGGAAGCACTACTCAGCTCTCCCCTTACAGCATATGGGGAACCAGAACACTTTGCCATATGAGAAGATTGGACAGAGTACTAGATAATCTCATCTAGGCTCCCTCTCCCATGAAAGGCTGAACCTTTTCAAGATCCCTTCCAGCTGGAGCTGTTCTGTGATTCTATAAGATGGGAAGGTCTGCTCTGATAAATGGTTCTCAGCTTAACCACAGCTTTTCCGTCTTGGTTTCTTTCTAACTTCAAGAGCTTTGAAGGGTTTGGTTTGTTTTTTTTTTTTCCTGATTCCTGAGAATAACAAATGTCAAATTTTATCCTTTTGGCTGCTAGTGGGCAGGATCTTGTATTCTTTACACATTTAGATTTTCCATCAAAATCATCAGGAATGTATTAAAACAAACAGGCCATTTTCCATCTCGTGTTACAAGCCAATGAAGCATTTAGATGTGCACGGAGTGCAAGACTGAGTATACAATTGGCAGCTTCCAAAGAGGAACAGATAATTTAAAAGTGTTCCTGAAGGAGTAGTACTTTTTTTACCTGGCCACAACAACCCCCACTAAGAGGAACAGTAAAAATACAGAGCCTTACCATTCACAGTTTCACTCAAATCAACAAGTAATTTGAGTTTGTTTTGTAGACTTTTGAAAGTCCAAAGACCACCTTGTATTAAAGGCAGCTCATTACTCTCATCCATATGCAAGTGGATGGGAGTCTAATGTGCCAAATTCCAACCCAAGAGACTTCTAAACCACAAAACCCCTCACCAGACAGAGGCACGATTGACTTTGTTCCTTTTACCTTGAAATCCAGGGAAGAACTGGGGCCATCAGAACAATTTTTCAGAGGTTCTCAACATCATCAACCTGGAGCAACAACTACACCGATTTAGCAGAAGATATCCTGGAGCAAAAAAAATTAGATACTTTTCTTGGCATCTCACATGTAGGACTTCATGTACATTTGGTTCTGTGTGACTTGGCAGGGCAGCAACAGCTTTTAGGGAAGATACCATCAGAAGATTCATCAGTAAACACATTCACATCTGAAGAGGCATACGCTCACAGGCAGTATTTTGCCTTTAACCTGATATTTAAACCCACAAGGTATATATATACCTCGGATAACGCCATATTCCCTGCACACAGATTTGTGTGTTGTCTGTGCATTTAAGATAATCTCAGCACTGGGCAGACATTTACTAAAATCCAGATAATGATGCTATGATTATGAGATAGACAAACGAAACATGCCAGACAGCGCTGGTTGGTTTTGTTACCTTATTTCTATTCAGCTTTTGAAATAAATTTTAAATAAGTATTTTTCTTAGCAGAGGACGAAAAGTGGGAGACAAATAATTCTTCTTACAATAGCGTTCTCTGCGGATCAGTCCCCACTAAGTCATCTTCCATTCACAGACTTTGTTTATTTGTCCGTGTTGATTTTGCAAAAGTGATTAAATAGCTTTAAGAACAAAAGAATTACAAGTGTTCTGAGGAAGGAGACGCTCTTAGACAGATACAATATGGTTTTTTTCCAGAGGAAAGACGGTTACAATCAATTGGCTAGAAAGATGACGTGAACATTCAAATCCCCCTGCAATTTCAAAAAGTGTTGATTTAACAAAGGTTTAGGGAACTTAAGTACATTGCTCAGGATAGATCCTAGTCCAGGAGAGTTCTGATTACATACACCAGGCAATTATTTCCTCCAGTATTTGCAATAGCGTTCATTTCTTTGCTTTAGTATTCCCATTCCACATGCAACTTCCCTTGATTTTATCATTATGGCAATTAATTGTCCTAAATCCAAAACAGTACTGGAAACGGAATTTAACTTGGACAAATCAGACTTAATTTGCAAGAGATTCACTGCAACATAATCTCTGCTGAAATGTTTACAAGCTGCCTGTAGGAGAGAACAAAAACCCAAGAGGGATGTCAGAAAGAAGCCTGCAGAAAGAGCAAGTTTACCTAACTACATATGCCACACCATGATTGTGCTCTTCTGTCTCCAGGGTCTTCAGTCCTACCGAGATTTACAGTATTTGATTTCAATTCTATACACTACATCTTCCATTCCAAAGGAAAAAAAAAAAAAAAGGGTAGGGGGAATTAATCTGCTATAAAGTGGTAGATGTGCAAAATCCAATTGCCGCAAGCAGCCTGATGCAAAACCCTGTGTAAGTCTAAGAAAACTTTCTGCTTTGTTTCAGTGACTTTTATCAATAATATTCGTTTGCTCTTAGGGTTTTACCTCCAGTGCCCTAATATCCACATGCTCCGCCTGTGTCTCTCAGATGATATGATTCTCCCCATGACTTTTAACTGCATGACTTACTGTAGCAAAACCTAATTGAAAGGAGAGATACAGATTTATTATCAATTCAGTCAGTGGGCATGGTCCCCGCATTATAACTTTCAGAAGCAGAAATCCTAGCTGCTACCAAATGAAATTAAACACCTTGCTGTTTCTAGAAATACCAGGGAAAAAAAACCTTTTCCTGCCTTCCCTTTGCCAAAGTGTACAAGAATTGAAAAGTATGTCAAAGGCTAACACATTATTACCTTGACAGGACAAGGTGATTTTTCGGCTCTGAGTAAGAGATTAAGCTATTAAAGTAAAATCCTTGGAAAATTTATATACTTATTTCTACATGGCTGTAGAGAATTCATGAAAAAGGCAGTCTGTGATGATGGACTCTTGCTGTAGAGGGAAACTACCCATCAGCTCTGAGAACGTTCCAGGAATTCTGGTGTTCACTAGGTTCACAAAATAGAGACAAACACTGCCAGGCATAGTATGCTAGCTAGTATTACTAAAACCCTTACAAGCATGAAAATATGAACATGTTCTCTTGCGGAAAGAACACACTGCTCTAGGCACACTGGCTAGCGCTTAAACCCAGCAGTATACACACACTCGTACAAAAATAATCTAGCCTTGCTCCTTAAAAGTTTTGGGATTTTTTTAAAATTAGTATTATTTTTTTAACACCAACTCAAAACTTAAGTGTTCTGAGAACAAGCAGGACATGGATAGGTTATTTTTCGGTAGAATTAATAATCTATTTCTAAGTTGAATTCACTTGTTGCTTATGGTTCCCAGATCAGCAAGAAACAGTGAAACTGTTGAGTGGTGATACTAATGGTTTGTCAGGCTCTGTGTATAAGAGGGGTACCTGCTTGTACGGAGAATCAGCCTGCTTACTTGGAGGCACAAACTGGGCATCCAGTTAAGGATGCCATTTGGCATCGTAAAAGCTCTGTCTGGCTTCCTGAAATTCTGAGGGTCAGTTCTGGAGAAAAAAACCCAAAACATAAGGCATTTTAAAGAGGCTACCAAATATAAACTATATAGTACAATAAAATACATACGTAAATTATAAATGAAAATATATGACATGCACATCTGGGGTTAAAAAGAATGGAAAAGGAGAAGAGGGCTAGACTGGGAGAACAGAGAATGCATCCAATGTGGGTAGATACGATCTAGGTTATTCTTTACCTTATAGATGAATCAGAATGTTTCTGAGTAGAGAAAGATCACAAACAATGGCCTTAATGAGAGGGAGCACATGAAAGTCAAAAGCCACATGGGTCTTAGAGAGTTATTTACCGATTTATTCCAGCATTTTGAATTTGCTAAAGCTTGAAAACAGAGATGCTGGAAGCCATTAAAGAAGAATGCTGTGAAAAACAACATATGAAGCAACTTGAGATATTCACTGATGACAGCATATGAGCAACAGAGACCTCCACCCAAATAATATGTTCCATTTTTATATCATTAGAATGGATGGAATCAGGAGGTGGCTAAGAGCTGAACACTAATAATCCCAGTAATCTGTAGGCAGAAAGATCTGTAATTCTGATGAACTCTGGGAAACTACAAAGAAAGTTTCTATTAGATTATGGCATCCTAGACATCAGAGGGAATTTGGGAAACAGTAGGGAAAACGGAAGGAGCAAAGAAAGAAGTGGAAGTCTGAACAAATAAGATGACAGAATTCGGAGCCTAAAGGCATCTGATTTCTCAGTATCTCAGGAAAGCAATAAGGTTGTGAGCAAATCCTATTGAAACCTTGATTATTGCTTTTGCCACTGAGCTCGTGTCCCAGTAGGGCATTCTGCTTGAATCAGGCTCTAATGTGAGACATTTTAATTGTGATTGCTAGGCCAGCAGGAAATAGTGAGCCTAATGGGCTGGTAATATTTAAGTCAAGTCATCGAAGAGAGAGAACATGCAGAGCAGTGTGGATCACCAAAGAGGAAAAGAAGTGACAAAGTAATGTGTTACCTGGCATCAAAGAGGAAATTAGTTGCTGGTAGAAGCAGGGGTAAACAAGCCTTGGAGGAAAGGAGGGTGACTTTCTGCTGTTGGGTTATTGAGGTTTTTTTAATATATTTCCCCAATCTATTAGTGGTGTGACCTGAACTATCTCAGTTTAAGCTCATAGTGATTTTTTTTACTCCAGTTTAGTTTCATTATAGAGGCACATACCTAGCAGAATCCACAATCAAATTTACCTCAAGTAGAGAACAGTGCAAAAATTACTGTTTCACAGAATTGCTGAGGTATGATGTGACCTCTGGAGATTGTCTAATACAACATCTCTGTTCAAAACAGGGGCAACTAGAGCAGGTTGGTCCAGTAAGGTTTTGAGTAACTCCGAGGATGGAGGCTCCTCAACCTCTCTGGGCAACTTGTTTCAGTGTTCAACCACCTGGGACAGTAAAAAAGTTTTCTTACACGTTTAAACGGAATTTCCTATATTTCAGTTCATGTACATTACCCCTTGTCCTTTCATTAGGCACTATTGAGAAGAATTTGGTTCCGTCTTCTTTACCCATGCCTCATTAAGTATTTATACCCATCGAAAAGACTTGCCCTGAGTCCTCTCTCGGCTACCGTGAACAGTCCCAGCTTTCTCAGTCTCTCCTGATACGTGAGATGCTCCAGTACTTTAATCATCTTCACTGCCCTTTGCTGGACCAACTCCAGTATGTCCATGTGTCTCTTACACTGGAAAGCCCAGAACTGGACCCACAACTCCAGGTGGGTGTCACCAGGACTGAGTGGAGGGGAAGGATCATCTATTTTAACCTACTGGTGATGTTCTACCCAGTGCAGCCCAGGAGGCTGCTGACCTCCTTTGCTGTAAGGGTGCACTGCTGGCCCTTGGTCCACAAACTCTCTTCAGAGCTGCTTTCCAACTGGTTGATTCTCAGCCTCTGCTGGTGTATGGTGCTGTTACTTCCCAGGGTCAGGGATTGGCATTTCCATTTGTTGAATTTTATTAGCTTCTTTTTGGCCCATTTCCCCAGCCCGTTGAGATTCCTCTGAACAGCAGCACACCCCTCTGGACTATCAACCACTCATCCCAGATTTGTATCATTTGCAGTCTTGCTGAGGATGCCATTTGTCACATGAATGGGATCATTAATGAAGATGTTAAACAGTGTTGGCCCTAGTATCTTGCCCTAGGATACAGCACTAGTGTTTGGCCTCCAGCTGCTGATCACAACTCAGCAGTTCAGCCAGTTTTCTGTCCACATCACTGTCTACTGATCTAGCCTGTACATCTTGAGTTTGTCTATGAGGATGTTATGGGAAATACTATCAAAAGACTTATTGAAGACAAGGTAAACAGCATTAACTGCTCTTCTTGCATTCACTGAACCAATCATTTCACTGTAGAAGGCCATTAGGCTGCTTAAGCATGACTTCCCCTTCATAAATCCATGCTGATTACTCCCCATAATCTTGCTGTCCTTCATATGTTTGGAAATGGTTTCCAGGATTACTTGTTCCACCACCTTCTCAGGGACTCAGATGAGGCTGACTGGTCTGCAGTCCTCTGAACCCTCATCCTTTTTGATGATACCAGTGACATTTGCTTTCTTCCAGTCTTCAGGAACTTCCCACAGTCTCCATGATCTTTCACATATTATTGAGAGTGGCCTCACAGTGACATTGGCCAGCTTCCTCAGCACTCATGGGTGCAATCCCATTGGGCTCCACAGACTTGTGTGTGTCCAGTTTGTTTAAATGTTCCCCAAGCTGATCCTCCTTCACAGAGGGCAAGTCCTCCTTGCTCCATACTTTCCTACTGGTCTCAGAGATCTGGGATTTCTTGAGGCAAATCGGTACCAGTAAGGACTGAAGCAAAGATGGCATTCCGTACCTCAGCCTTTTCCATGTCCTTTGTCATCGGGTCCCCTGCCCCCTTCAGCAGTGGGCCCACATTTTCCCTAGTCTTTCTTTTGCATCCGATATACCTGTAGAAGCTCTTCTAGTTGCCCTTCACATCCTTTACCACGTTCAATAGGTGGTGTTTGGCTTTCCTAACCCCATCTCTACATGCTCAAACAGTGTGTCTATATTCTTTCCGGGTCACCTGTATGTGCTTACACCTCTTACATTCTTCCTATGTATGTTTGAGCCAGAAGATCCTTGTTCATCCATACCAGACTCCTGACACCTTTGCCTGACTTCCTGCATGTTTGGATGGACCAGTCTCAAGCTTGCCAAGGTGATCCTTGAAAATCAACCAGCTGTCTTGGATCCTGCTCATCAATGCACTCCAGAAACCTCCTGGATTGCTTTCGCTTTGCTGTGTTGTCCTTCCAGCAGACATCAGAGTGACTAAAGTCCCTGAAGATGATGAGGGCTTGCAAACATGATGATTCCTTCAACTGCCTGAAGAAGGCCTCATCTACTACTTCCTCCTGATCAGGGAAGTCAGTAGCAGGCACCTACCACAATGTCACCCATGTTGGTGTGCCTTCTGGTTCTGATCCACAAGCTCTCAGCTGGCCTTGTCCATCCCTAGGCAGAACTCTGGGTGTTCTTGCTGCTTTCCCGTGTATAAATAAAAGATAACTCCCCTCCTTGCTGTCCAGACCTATCCTTACAAAAGAGTCTGTATCCAGCCATGGCAGCACTACCAGTTGTGAGAGTTATCTCACCACACCTCTGTGGTCCCAAAGCAGATCACTGACCTATAACTGCATGTAGACCTGTAATTCTTCCTGTTCATTCTCCTGGCTGCTGTATTAATGTAGAAGCATTTCAGACAGGCATCCAGTTGTGATGACTTTCAAGATAAGGTACAAGTGCTTCCCTCTTCGTGCTGTCCTGTAGGCACTTTATTGTTTGTGTACGTACACTTGAGGTGAGACTCTTTCAATTCTATTTTGTTGGCTTCAACAGGTCTGTCTTGTCTGCATTACCCTGCACTCTTTCCTTACCAGCCTAGATTATCACTTCTTCACTTGATTGTGGGCCATCCTGTCTCTCCCCTGTCATTCCTAGCTTAAAGCTTTCCTCACCAGATTGGCCAGCCCGTTGGCAAGGATGCTTTTGCCCAACTTAGGTGGATCCTGCCTCTTCCTGCTAGTCATTGATCCTCAAGGAGGGTCCCATTGCAGATTTTCTTTTCAACCTCTAATTACCATCCCTTCTCCAGGATAGCAAACAAGACAGAACTATTGCAGAAGATCAGCAAAGGAAGACTCAGCCTATTGCATTTGCAGAGAAGGCTATGAGGGGAGCAGGGTGACTGTGTTGTGTCAACAGTCCAACCTGGTTACATCAAAATATCTCACAGGATTTCTCCTGTATACACCATTCTGTCTTAAATATATCTTTCCCACTGACTAGGGCAAAGACTTGGCTCCAAAAAGCAACATCCCAACTACATTTTTAAAAATCTGTATTTTTCAGAATTGTTTATGAGAGTTGCTCACAAATTGTTACAAGACCTAGATTAGTACAGCAGCGGCGTAAGAGGAGCTAGCATGACATACTACAACTACAACAAAGAAACCTTTTTGCACATTAACTATCCCAACTGATGAGAAGGACATGCAGTACTTGTCAGAAGCTGGGCGGAAATCACCGTCAACATACTGAAGAAATGTATTGTAAATTTTAGAAAAAACTTCACATTTTTCCAAGGGCAAGCTTAATAGCCTGCATAAGCTGAGATGCACGTTTATAGCTCTCCTTTTCCTCTCTCCTTATAGTGCACACCCTTCTGCCTGTGAACAAAAATCTCTGTAAGGTAAGAGTCACAACAGGTGGTAAACACTCCAGCATTTAAGGGCTTGTTTAGATGGTAAATGGAACCGATCCAATTAAATCAGTTGTAAATCACACCCTTAGCATTTCAGCAGTAGTTAGCATGAGACACAGATTTCAGAGCCATTTCAGTATAGCTTAATGTGATTTCTTTTATCAGCTTAAATTACATCAGAACCAGGGTCTACAAATAGACCTTAATCAAAATATTATGAATTAGAATGCAGTTATTTCCTTTGGTTCTAGCTACCATGTAGACTAATCCTAAGAATTTATAAACATATGCATATGCACACAGAACACTCACTGGTTCAGTGGGAAGACAGATTACAAATTACTCAGTGCTGCCAATTAGTGAACAAACAAAAAAAACCCCTGCATATAGAAGTAAAGCAGGATGCTTCACAAAATGTATGCCATTTTTTCTATTTGATAAACATCATAATTGATATTGTATAGCAAAAAAAACAGCGAACATCCTGTAATACTAGATATTGGAAAATATATAAGAATATAACATATAGGAAAGAAATTCCCGTTACAGCACTTCGTTAAATATTTAGCAAAGATTCTCAGAAGAAACCTGTGTCAGCTGGAGGTACATGTCAGCAAGTGGCAAATGAGGGAGTTTTTATGCTGATATATTGACATGACTGCTCAGGAATACTGCAAACAAGTTTCTGCAGGACCCCCTCAAACAAATCAGTACTAACTATATACACAATCCCCTGTTAAGTTTTCTACCAGCACTTCTGTGGTCGTATTAAACCAGTGCAAATGTGCGGGAGCAAGCAAATCTTTAACCCTGCATATTCTGCAGAAAGTTTTCAAATAACTTCCTGTGATGATTCAATAGAAAATTTTGACTCACTAAGCTCATTCAGTCAGGGAAGAAAAACTGTGTCACGTGACCAATAACAAGCCGGCAGCACGGCTTGAATTACCAATACTGAACACCTCCACAAACCACAGAGTAATTTACAACATGTCATTCATCTGCAAAGACTTTTGAGGAAACTGCATCCAACTGGGAGATGTTGCGTAGAGACACATGTAGGCAAGATTCAAATAAGCAATAGATTCAGCTTTAATACATACATAGCTAATGCAGCATCTAGATTACTTTCACTCTCCTGTCAGCAAGTGGGACTGCTTTCCGTGGAACACATACAGCCCGTGCTCCAGCACGGAGCACCTTTCTGTATCAGGGATTTCTATGCAGTGCTCTGCGGGGGGGGGGTACAACCAATAAATAAATACAACCTTACAAAATTAGCATCAATGGCCTCCACTCAGAATCCAGCCCTCAAGGTACAAAATACTGCAGTTGCAGTCAGGATGACTCCAGGTAGATGCCGTATCCGCGACGTCCCAGGAGTTAAATGTGAATGTCTGGGTGAGTTTTTGCCACCCTGTAATGACCTTATATTGTCAGATGCTAGCTCAGCAGCAAAAGACGTGATTACTCTCTGCAAGTATACCAAGGAGGAAGTATCTGAGGAGAAGAAAGAAGAATGTAAAGTCAATGTTGGCACAGCAATAGGGAGAAGTCCGCCAGAAGTATGTTTAGATATTAGAAAAAAGGTCATAAGCTTAAGGAAGAAAGTGACTCTGAGGCAGATTTTGCATAAAAATTAACAAGGGAAAACACCCGTTTCCTAATTTTTAACATGGAATTTCATCAGTTGATATCAAGCATCATACAATACAGTTACTTGCGATAGGAAGGAACAGGCCTGGGAAGATCCTTCTACTCCTGCCAAAACTTGTATGTTATATGTAGCAAGGTGAGCCTCAGAAGAGTAAGATCACGAAGACGAATTTATTTTCTCAAGGAAAAAAAACCAAACCAGCAGTAAGTAGCTAACATAAGCAATTGCGTTAAAACATTGGCCATTGCTTTTTCAAAACATTGGCATGCTGTTGTCATGCAGCTATTATGAAGAAATCACACTGTGAAGCAAGAAGCTTTCCTGCAAACCAGGATGGGAAGCACAGAATCAGCTGCAGTTTTTTCACTGCAGGGGTTTCTCTAAAGAAAAAAAAATCTGATCATTGGTTTTGCACACACTAAGAAAAATTCAGTTTGCAAACAATGAACATCCTTTGTGTTCAGCATTGGCAAAGCAATTGATTCTAGTTTGAGATTGGACCTGTGCCACTGCAAAAGCAGTTCGTCTTTTCTGTTCTGAAAAGTACTGTAATGACGAGCTTCAACCAAAGGGATTTTTATCATTAGACTTGGGCTATGTTTTTTTTCAATTTCTCTCACTTCACAAAACAAAATGTATGGAATCCATCATTGAAGCATATTGAGAAATAAAGTAACTCTGAGATACTGCAGAAAACGTTAGGACTTAATATACGACAAACAAATAACTTCCAATATGCTGTTATCTTCCATCTTAACAGGGTTTTCTCTGCTTTCTCCACCAACATTCAGGAACACATTATGAAGATATGGCTTCCCGTTGCACGAATACAAATGTTGCTGCAAAAATTTGACTCAAAGAAAACATCTCTTTTTGAATCAAAAGATTGAAATAGATAGTTCTTCGAATGGGTCTCAGCATGCGTGCTATACTCAGTAGTAGTAACAGAGCAAACCCACATAATTATCAGACAAGAAATAGGGTCACATAAATGGAAAACATGCTTAGTGTGCCAGAGATGTTTTCTTTTGAACACTGATGTGTTCAAGTACTCACACTATCTCTCTCAAAGGAGAGACCTTTGTATGTCCAAGCAAGCAGGATGAGTCCTCTTGGAAAAAAATCTGGCCTTCCAATGGCATCTTTATGATAAAGTATGAGTAATTTCCTGTAAAAATGGTGACATTACTACTTGTTTCTGGGCCCAAAAGCTTCTTTTTTCCTAACTATGCCAGCGTGTCTAATAAAAGATTTCACTTCTCCCTGTGAACCTTGCATCTCTCATATCCTCAGACCATCTTGACTAGAACAACCCCATTGCATTAAAAAAGACTCACAGCCTTAAAACTTGACAGACGTTTCTTTTTAACACCTTTTCATACAAAAGCAATAACAGCAGGTAGTAAACCAACACTGCTGCACAGCATGGTGTAGGAAGGAAGTGCTATAAACCCTATCACAATTATTTCAGTGAAAGACAAGGCCATCATTAGTGCTATATTGATCAATCTCCCCCTCCCATCTCCACTGTTTGGAAATTCATTCACATTATTATTGCTGTTCCAGGCAGTATTATTATAACAGACCTGCATTATACAATAAGAGGCTTTGGTATAATTGACATCGGAAGCACCAGGGAACTTGAATGTTTGCTACTGGTTAGAATGTGGTCTCCAGAGGGACACTTTCCTTCTCACAAAAGGGGCTATCACACAGTCGTTGCAGTGTGTAAATCAAATCCTCAGTGACTGCTGTTTTTTCATTACTTGTCTCTGACCTGGAACTAAATCTTTGCAACACTGTACTGCTGATTATCCACCTCTGGAACCCACAACAATACACTGCAATGACGAACCAATACCTACCAATGGGGTAAAGCAAATGACCTACCTCGGTTAAAGCAACAGGAATCTGTTTATTTTTTAGCCTCATTAAATAGGAAATTGAAAATATATTCCCACTGTTTGGCCCTTAGGTGCTGTGGAAAATCTCTGGCTTCCACGCATAGCTGGGCACAGGCCAGACACAGGAAGCACAGGTAGATTTAAAGCATCCATTCCCCCCACCCCCCACCTCAAATTAAGCTTTTTGCCAGAGGTGGTCATTAACAGACCCACATGTTGCACATTAAAGGCCGTATCAAAATAAAAGACAGTGATTTACATAGGGTTTCTGCTACAAGAGCAACAGAGTGCGGTACAAAAGCCCAGGCACGCCTGGGACCTCAGTGGGGCAGGAGGCTGAACAGGGGTGCTGGATGCAGGCAAGTACACATACAGCCCTACTGACCACCTTCCCTCTGCCACTGGCAGCCACAAACTGAAAAAAGCACATGACCAAAATCAGGTCCCGGCCCCCAGACAGCACATTAGGAAGACCGATTTTTAGTGTCTGGCCAGGGCCAGCTCCCGCTAGTGGTAAGATTTCTAAGGGTGAATCGAGCCCACTGCACTGTCCTCTACGTTTGCCATGACACGGGGAAATTCTGCTGCATACCCTGAAATCAACATAATTCACCAAATCCATACTCTGTGCGAGTAGGTCTGAGGAGGAATTTCACCCATGCACCATTTGCATGGCTTCACAAGCCCAAAAGCCCCCAGATCACTCATTTAAACAGTGACTCCCTGCTCACATCAGGCTCCCTGGGTGACTGTCAGCTCCCTCCCCTGCCCATACCAGCTGTGTGGGGCACAGCCAAAGAGCGATACGTGGCTTCACTCCCTGCTGCTATCACGGCTTCAAGGAAATCCTACAAGCTGGCACAGATCACAACCTCTTATTCTTATGGCAGGACCTGAAACAGCTCTGGCAATACCAGAACTGAGGAGAAGGAAGAAGAGGGCAAGGGGGTGGACTGAGCAAACAACAGCAGTTGCCTTAGAGGTAGCCAACCCTGGAATCCAATGAAGAGTAGCTTTGCTCAGGACACAGGAGGGAGTATGAGGTCCTTCACCCTCACACCAGCCACTTCCAGCAAGGTACGCTCATGAGTTCGCACGGCAGGAGAAAGATCGCAGTCCTGCATCCACAGCCTGCCTCCCTCCCTAAAAAGACTACTTTCACCCTTCCCTCAACTTGGCAGAAACAAAACAATTCTGCAGCACAGACCAGTGCCTCTTCCCCATGCCAAAATGAATTCAAAGCCTGATACCATGCTAGTGGCTTGCCATTTCTTGGCTTGGGTTGTTTATCACTGGGCTGGGGAAGCAGGAAGATAAACTTCTTGACCTGGTATTGAATGTCCATCCTTAGCGTGAAATGAAACCCTTGTGCTTTGTGAACATCAGGTCAGGGAAAGGCAGGAGGGGGCTGCTTCCCATCCTGTTAGGGACGGATATTTCTGATTAAATAAGCAGGGAAGCAATTGCTGCTGGAATAGAGTCCAAATCCAGGATAAACAGGATAAGTTTGCTGCTTGCATGCAAGCAGGGCACATGGATCTAATTCTACCCACAAGCCAGCAGTGACCTAGCTAGTCCTGCACTTAAAAAAAGAGGAGAGGTGGCTAATGGAGCTCAGCTTAGGAGGAGGTGAGAGACCAAAAGGCCTGGCTGCCATAAGGAAGGCGCTGGGCTCAGTTTTGCCAATCCCTTTGGCTCCCTCTGACAACAGCAGAAGATACAGGCATGCACCAAACCAAGCAGATGACCCAGCAGCCCCCACACACCAAGGCAACAGTGCCAACATTTGTTTTCAATATTCAGGAAAGCCAAGCAAATAAGTCTTGGCATTTAGTACTAAAACAAAACAACAGAAGTCATGGCCCTGAAACCTCAGTGGTGCTTTCCTGCAATTATTTCAAAAAAGACTCATCTTATTCTCCTTTTTTTTTTTTTTTTTGTACTCAGCAGGGGGAGGTGAACTTATCTGCTGCCTCTGATGTTGGCTTAAGAGCTCTGCTTAGGACACCGTCATAATTCTTGTCTGTCTTTTTTGCTAATGGTTGCATACCTTTGATTAAAACCTGCATGGTGCATTAAAGGCTAAAACAGATGATGAATGCCACGTAGTACTTTGCATTAGATCAGAGTTGATTAGAATTTTTGATGATCCAGCAGCTAGAAGAGGAAACTGCATGAGCAGTGAAAATATTCAGCTGTTACTGTTGTAGGAGGCAGTGGCTTTTGTTTGACACAAGATACAAAACAGTAACTAAATGGACAATGTACTCTCTTGGTCAATGAATGGCTTTATATCACAAAAGACCTCTGTAAAGAAAAGCTGGTGAATTAATCAGTCCAAATATTTGTAAGACTTCTTGCCTGTTTTCAAGTGGGAAGCCCTCCCCCACCAACAGTTTGGAAGCTGGATGCTAGTTAGTTTATTTTTCATCACTGCAAATACAACAGCCAAGCATTTTAAACAAATAAGCAAACAACAAAGCAGTGTAGTAAAAGTTAAAGATATCTGACCCAAGTGCATACCACATCAGCATCCAGACAGATATCTTTAGTAATCTCTGCCAGCACAACAGTTAAGCAAAACACTATTGCTGCTCCGAGTGAAAAGATTTAGTTAAACAGGACGGACAAGTTGCAGAGGAGAAAGTTGACTGATTAAACGCATTATTGGCAGAAAGCTGGCAGTATGAGCAGACCAAACTTGCAGTAGAGAGAGGTTCACTTTCTAAGGTCATGCAAAATTTGGTAGAAGAGTCCATAGAACAAGTGCATGGAATAGGAACAGAAGGAAAGAGCCAGAGATGACTGAGGAGAGATGGGAGAGAGAAAAGAAAAAACAACAACAACAAAAAGCAAATGTTTTTATACGGTGCTGTTTCCAAACAAGGAGATTGATTTTCGTGTTGGTTTTGGTGGTCCTATCAACTTAAAGAAAGAATACCAGGATTTGTTTTATATGTAGGTTTTAAAGTTCCCTTCCTCCATAAAACAGTTTTCAAAGACAAGACAATTAATACAGCTATTTTGCAAGACTGGGCACAAGATATTATCTCACTTTTTGTAAAACTACTGCAAAGTATGATCAATTATCTTTCTAGTCCAACTGAGTTTCAGTAACTACCTCAACTTTTCCAGTGCAGTATGCTGATATTGCAATGATTTCTTTTGCAGTTAATGCCCTACATATATCCTTCCAAGCTAGATCAAGGCATTCAGATCAATGGATGGCTAAGGTTACAGAGCTGAAGAGAATTTAAATCCAGGACATCCCTACTTCCGCTACAGCTTTAAACCAGAGTCAGATGCAGGAACACATCATTTTGAAGAAGTATCTACACCTTCAGGTTGTCAGGCCAGCTATTCTAGTGTTCAAGTTACAGTTACCTTTAAAATCAGTTATACATACGTAAAACTGGAACAAACCACCAAATCTCCTCTTAGATTCAAGAAGCGAGAGCTAGCTAGAANGAACACATCATTTTGAAGAAGTATCTACACCTTCAGGTTGTCAGGCCAGCTATTCTAGTGTTCAAGTTACAGTTACCTTTAAAATCAGTTATACATACGTAAAACTGGAACAAACCACCAAATCTCCTCTTAGATTCAAGAAGTGAGAGCTAGCTAGAAAGCACACTTCAAGAAGCACAGAACTAGTAGCAGAAAGCCACAAAGGCCACAAAGTGTGATGCTTCCATAGGTATCAAATAAAAAGCCATTTCCACAACTGCATGAAAGCTGTAGCTTGCTCTTGCTCCAGGTTTCCCTGGTATGTGGGTTCCAGAGATCTGAACCCTCACGGACAAATGCCCTGCTCGCCACGTAGTCAGTTAGAAGTTCTTTCTCAAGCAAGCTCTTGTCTGAATCCCATACAGAGTATGTTGACCAGACAGCAGTGCCTCTCTCCCGCTTGTACTTTATTCATCACTAATCTTAGATCCTTGCTTGGATGATCCTCTCTAAGGCAAGAAACTTTCCTTGTGCATCCCTTGAAGATTTGGGTGCCCAAGGCAGGAGGGAGGAAGCCATCACAAGGCTTACTTATCTTAAATAATCATTCAGCACGTTGTAGAACATCTTGTCATGTCTAGGCCGGTGTGAGCTGGGAGATCTCCAGTCAGAGTGCATCAATACTGCTATCCAGATGTGCTTTTCCTAAAGTAGCTGCTGTAATCGGAGAAAAAACACCATTGCATTTCTAGCTTCAAAGCATACCTAGAGCTATCTCCAAACATGTAACCTTTTCCAGTTTTTGCTACCCACTACTCCATTGCAGCAGATTAAGTGTTTAAGGTGCATAAGTGAAAAGGATGTAGTCTTAAAAGGGGGGGAAAAATACTGCAACGTACATCAGCGACAGCTTCAAACAAAACTAGTTTGACAAGCCAAAGAAGTAACTAAATAATCTCTTCTGTTATGGAGATAATGGGTTTTGATTCCCAAAAACTGTATCAAATTTTGTATGTATTTGCACTGTGTTATGATTAAGTGCTCTTTCCCTTTAATGTTTGAAAGGGAACATACTCCAAAGGCACACTAGCTAGATTACATGGAGACATTATAAGTTCCACAATCTTGAGAGCGTCCTACTTTGATCTCAGAAGTTGATTGTTGGAGCCCTACAGAGCAAAAAGATAGCACAGGAGGGTCTTTTCACTGATATATACATAAGGAAAAACTTAGGAGAATTCTGTGAAATTGCTTTGGTTTAGAATTTTTCTCAAGTGTTTCATTTCAACTATAAATAGAAAATAGAATCTCATGACAAAGATGTAGTTGACATAGTGTGCAATTTATCATCTGTGAGCACATTTCAGAGTACTTGTCTCAAAGCTGACATGCTGTGTGGACTGTGGAATGTGACTATTTTAATATATTCCATGACAAATGCAAGCAAAAGTAGCTGGGATGCAAACAATCCAGACAGAAAATTCTCCACTGGCTTGCCTGATCTGGACTTCTTTGTGATAACAGATAACCTTGCGGAGCCAAAACTGTTCCAGTACAAATGGAAAAAGCGTTGCTTCTCTGGTGCGCTTCCTACCATGCTTTTGCCATGACTTGTAAAGACCTGTTCCTGGAAGCACACTGTTAAATAGATTTGACTTCTTCCCCACCTATAAAAATACCACAGACATGCAAATGATAATTAACATATATGTAGGCAGCCACTGAAGTCAACAAACTAACATAAACAAAAATGAAAGCATCTGATTCCAAGGTTGTCACTCCCTTTCACTGTATCTTTTTCCTGGGAAACATTTCTAGCTAGAATTAAACATAATGCTTTATAGTAGCTCGCTTATGCTAAAACATTCATATTCTTCCACCTCTCAGAGAGCAGACCCACGGGTGTAAATCCAGGTTTACTCCACCAGTATCAGCACAACTGAAAGAAGGAGCTGACCTCATCTGCTGAACTCCAGTGTAACATGTCAAGGGCTGTCAGAGATTTAAGGCTACAGCACCTGGGAGGTGAGGTGCCCAACCTCAGGGAGGAGGTGGTGACTATTGTAGGAGAGGGTGCTAGCTTCAGTCCACTTGAGTTTTGGCTTCGGTGACTATATGGTACTGAAAGCATTTGGATTTTCACTGAGAATTTTTTTTCTATGTGCTCTAAGAGGTTATCCATGTGCTGCAAGGGCGACTTTACCACATACTCATCGTCAAGCAGTTTTAGAGGCTGTCCTATCCCTCCGAGCCACTTTCCCAATCTGTTTGCACAGGTATAAATCCAGAGTGATGAGTCTGACTCCAGCAGAAGTCTTCAGATTTGCATGGGGGTAATTGATAACTGACCTTGGCCCATTGGTCTTGTTTTACAATTTTCATAATAAACTAAAGCAACAGGAGGAAACAATTCTTACAAAATAAGGCCCTGACCAATATTTGCCTGATTTTTCTCTGCTTCTCTTGCACAAGGAGCACGTACTCCTGAAGCTGGTAAACAGCAATAGCCTTATACTCAGTGGAGACGCCACCAGAGGGCAATGAAACACATCGACTGTGTCAGCATCTTAGAGACCGAGCTTTTTGGCCCCAAGCCTGGGAGGTGAAAAGCTCCTGCGTTAGCCATAAACACACTTGGCAACTGCCAAGGGGACACCTGGATCCATTTGAAGTCCAGATCCTGTCTATGCTCCTGCCCAACATTACAAGAAGAGGGTCAGGCTGCAACTTCTCTTCTTGTACTGGTCAAACCTTGCAGAGCTAGCAGCTTCCATAGCTGTACCAGACAAAAATTTATTGGTGACCTTAGAGTCCAAGGCAAGTGCTTCCACTGGAGAAACCTTCGCCAAAGCTGGTAACATGCTCTCAGCCTCATGCTCCTTCACACTCCTGCACCTCCACGCAGCTCAGGAGGGAGGGAGACCCAAGTTCTGCCTGAGCCCTACCAGCCACCAAGTGGCTTGTTCAGATGAATTTGATATCACTTGGCAGAAAATTATTATGTTCTTTGGCACATGGTAAACTGTCATTGAGTAGTCTTCGCTCTTCTGGGGTGGTTGTCACTCTTCTGTGTCTATTATTTGCAAATGCTGCTTTTGAAATCCAGTCAGAGGCTAAGAATTGGTTATATGTTTTTTAGCGCTAGGAGATTATGCATAGAAATGATCGTAATATACCTCCGGTTTCAAGGCACCTTCCAACATTTTATAATTTTGAGGAGTGATACATGGTCATTGATTAACTACAGATCAGAACTGAATCTTGCATTTGTTGGTGACTAAATTTCTAAGGACACCTTGGGTAACGGAAATGACTACCTAGGATTTTAAGCACCAGATACAGGATTTGGGTGTCCTAGGTAAATTAAAATTGACCTAATCCATAAGAGAGTTACTTTGATTTACATGATGAGAGCACTCTGAATCAGCTGCCTATTTTGGCAGTCCATATATTCAGAAGGTGTTTGGGTAGAATGTGCACAGATGTAGTCTGGTATAAGGATGTGTGTCCTACACACATACGTATGACTTACAAGTTGCTGATTGATAGCTGTTCAGCTTTGCTGGTCTCAGCTCTGAATTACACCAGAACAAGCTCAGAGTCATGCCTGCAGCATCCAGGTATTGACAAAGGCTTCCTGTTTTCCTTGCCACTAATTGGAGATCTGATCAGAGAAAGTGTTGAAGTCCAAGGGAGCCAAGGTGATTTCACAACTTTACAGAATCAGCATCTTAATCTCATTAGAAATATTTCATTAATAGAAAGCCAAGGAATGAAGGCAAACATTTACGATAAGTAATTAGACCTTTAAAAAGCAAATAATGCTGTCTGCTAGACAGTATCAACCAGAGTAACTTTTGTCTTCCAGGCATGAGTCAGAAGGTTAGATTAACTTTCAACACTACTATACTAGCATTAATGATTGACACCTCGAAGGCTGGCACCTATGGTGGAGTTTGCATGCTTATCAGTGAAGGAGCACAACTCGAACAGATACAAAAACAGAGCTCAAAAAGGTCTTAGAAAAATAAAGAGTTCAATAAAGTCTGCGGGTGCTTTGGTCTTAACAGAGGGGCTAGGATAAGACTTCTGTAAGAAAGAAGGGAAGTAGCTGGGGCATGTAAAAGATCAAGAGATTCGAGAAGTAGCGTGGGAGGGGAAGGAGAGAAGAACTGAGACTGAGATTCTGTAGACAAGACAAGCTTCTGTAATTGTTGCTTTAACTATTAATTGAAGAGTAAACAGCCAATTAAATTCTTATGGAATATGTGCATGAGAAGCAGTAGCACAAGTCAGAGCTGCCCCATGTGGATGTTGTTTATGAAGCGGCCTCCTTGGAAATGTTCCTCAGACTTTTGACAAATGAACTTTCTGTAGGTTGTACGTTCGAACATGGAATGCCTATTGTTTCCATCTGCCTTTGGCATGTACGGTTCCTTGGGGGCTTCAAACAGAGGCAGACATCTAGCGGAAAGAAGGGTTTATTGAGTGGCAGAAGCACATTCTAGGAGAATACACTAGGAGGAAAAAGAGAAGCCCAAAACAACCCACAACCAACCGCTGGCTTCTACAGAAATTAAACCATTGCAGAAGAAAAACACTTTTTAAAAAGTGCATACATTTTTCATGGAGTGAGCCTAAAGCGCTTATTTATATTTCATCTCTGTATGACATGGTTTTGCTCATCTAATTCCATTTAGAACATTACAATTTTTGTTTCAAATGTCTCTGTGCTGAAACATAGTCTCTAAAGTGCCCTGAAGCTGCTAGTATTGTGAATGTTATCTAAATGACTCATTCGAATTTTTAAGGACAACTCAGCTTAGAAATACAGTATTCTGTTTTTCAATTATTTTTAATCTAAAGTTTTTACGTTGGGGTACAAAGAAGAAAGATGTAGAACAACAGATAGCATGTGAATGAGGTCACACAATTGCTGCTGTTTTCTACTCTATGGGATGCAGCCAGACATGTGCAAGTGGCATGGTTTCTCCTGATATGCACAGGGTGAATCTTGATTGCTTACGGCATTCCTGCAAAGGTCATTTCAAGAAAAATACAAATCTCTCTCTCTCTCTTTGATCAGGAAGCGAAAGACAACTATCAAACACTGCTCCTTATACGATGTCTGTTTTTATTGTGCTGCTACACGTTCTATAAATAGCAGAACTTCAACTTAGCATTTCACGCACACATTGTCTTTGCACACCTGCATAAACCTGTGTGGTGAAATTCTAGCTCTAGTGAAACGGAAGTTTTCCTAAAATGAATATTATACCATAATATTATGCACGCAAACATTCACAAATACTTGCATGCATATAGAGCAGGTCAGGTTCTCTCTCACGTATATTACAGGGCCCCTGAGGCTGCAAAGCCTATATTTTGAAGGCTGGCTTTGTTATTTTGCTGAAATAGACAGACTTAAGGGCTAAACTGCACGCTTTTTTGAAAAAGGATTCAAACTCAGGAATACCTCATTGACATTGAAAAGCCACTATAGAAATTGTACTCCTGTAGCACCAGCACACAGCAAGACAGGAATTCATTGGCTATCTAGCTTCTTTAACTACGAGAAGAACACTCTGAGTGAGTTATCTTTTCTTTCACACGAGTCTTTTCTGTACAGAGCCACAAAGCTAATCTAAGGAGATAGATATCCTTTCAGACAGTACAGATACCTAGTTGAGATCAGTCTACAGAAAGGCATGTTTTTACATATGGACACGCGCAAGCTGAACCGTATTTGTTGACTGGTCTCTGCAATTAAACTAAAGCAAGCTGGACTCCTGCTCAACAGAGAGTAAGCTTTTCTCAGGCTGCCAGGACAAGCTCTCTGAAGGAGTCAGGACATTTTTCAAAACAGAGGAGCATGCTTCCCTAAATAACCACCCCATTGTTAACCAATCAGGCGGCATATAGAGATCATTCCCTAAAATTTAGGACCAAAAAGGATAGCAGATGCAGCAACTGTGTATTCACAGACCATTAACTTTAACCAAAACATCCTAGTTGATGCCCATAGACTTTAGCGAGGTAGAAAACTAGCCACCACAGACACAGCGTTGGCAAAACCCGAGGAAGCCCTGCAATGGCAAGGAATTAATCATGTGAGATGTACACAAACGATCCTAGCAGATGAACCACACCTCATGCTATATGAGGTGAAAGATCCACAGAGCCTGCCAACCTGACCCAGGGAAAATTCCCTCCCAAACCAACTGAGGCAATCCGTAATCACTCTCTGTGCCACCTACAAAGAGATCTCCTGCTGTGGCCAATCTTGAATGCTGTAGGGGAAAGCAATTAATAGCAATGAAAAGAGGCAGCACACAGCAATCTTTGTTCATTGCACAAGGGAGGAGATGAAAAGAAATCTGCCCGGATCATCTTCAGACAGCTCACTGAAAATCTGAGCCATGGCATTCAGGTCTGTTAATTGTCTTAATATGGAGTTGCTGGCTATAAGCTTCTGAGTGCAATACTTTCTCATAAAGGAAAGGGACAAGCAAGGCTAGCTGCTCAGGGACACAGCCATTCAGCCCAGGCTTATCAGAAGGCTTGAAGTGATCACAAATCTCTCTGTGTCTACGCGGAGCAGCGGTCTCATGTTGAACAGACTTCGCAGACAGAAAGCAGCTTCTTATTCCAGGGCTGAATTAGCTGAACTTCAGCTTCTGTCAGCCAGGTGGAAAAGCCTCTGCTATCAGTTATCTTCTTCAGTGTGGCCTCTCAGCCCGCTCTTAAGCTAGCTGAATACTCTGAATTCTTTGAGCCCCTCATCCCGATGCTTGTTTTTCAGTCTTTAACTCATTTTAATAGTCCAGCTTGGGCAGAACAGGACACATCATCCTAGGAGGCGGCATACAAACAGTACTCAATGTTTCTCTTTCATGGATGACGTCAGCTCTTTTTTGCCACAGCACAGCAGCAAGAGTTCAAGTTGAAGAAATTATCTGTGATGCCACCTAAGTTCTTCTGCAAGCCACTGCTTTCCAATACGTGATTTACTCCATTCTCTGTTCCAATATATACTAGCTAGGGCTTGACTTGTATTAAAAAAAAACCCACACCGTTTTTTTGTTGGAACAGAAACGTTAAACTATGTGAGCACTCTTTACCTGGCCTTATTGTTTACTTTCTTGCTAATTTTTGCATCAGACTTGTCCAGCAAATGTTATACATCACTGACTAGATCGCTGATCAAGATTTGTCAGCCCCATCCTCCCAGCATATGGAGAATAAATTTGCAGTAGAAGTACCTGAAAGAGCCTGAATGAATTATGGAGAGAGGATGCTTGCGTGTAGAGACTGTCACAACTGGAAGCAGAGAAAGATTATTGAATGAGTATTTTAGGCAGTGGGTAAGCTATAAAGCTGAAGAATTTTTCCTCGCTTGTATAGAGAAAAAAAAAGTAGAGGAGAGATTTTGCTCAGGGGCTGTCAACTGCATTGCTGATTGAGATGGAAAATCTGTGAAGGAGCCCCTTGTTAGAACTGTTGGCAGTGGATCATCCAGCGCTGTACATGCTTTCTCTGCACCAGACAGGGATTTTTCATTTCATATATCATTCAGAACTTGCTGTAACCCTTCCAAAAGTCGCATTACATTGTCACACACTCCCATTGACACAAAGACCTTCACTTCATGAAGAAACTGGCTGCTCTAGAAGATGGGCATAAGGAGCAGGCGCTACAGGTGGCCTTTTCACGTTGAGACACTCCACTGACACGCTCAGCTGGGGAAGTACTATTTCTACTGAAGATTAATTGCATCTCCGCAGCTTTCAGCACCTGTCTTCTGCATGAGGCTTTGTACCTGGGTGTTCCACATCTTTCTAGCATCCTTCTCCACCATCGGCCTATCCCATGCCAATTCTACTACTTACAATATTCCCAGCCAAATTAAACACAGGAGTTGTTTCCAACAAATAACAAAATTTCTGAAACCTATGGAAAGCTCAGCAACATAGCTTAAACTATCGGCTACAACCCTATTCCCTACAGGGAGAAAGGCCAGGCCGTATATTTCCCTCATAGGAAGAAGATCACTTTTCCCCTCAGCAACAACATTACTAAGTAAGCCATGTTAGAAGTAAACGTCGTGCTGACGAAGGCCTCACTTTTTAGATGAGTTACCAAAGGTCTGACCAATGGAATCAGAATATCCAACAGTAATTTTTTCTCCAGAATTTACACATCAACTCCAGTATACTAGCCAAACACCAACTCAGGTAACTCTATTCTGCCACCCGAGGGGAAAAAAAATAATCTTCCTGCTGATTCTGTTGAATAAATTCATTTTTACTACTGTGCACTAGTGATATGTGATGTTGCATAGTTGCCACACTCTAGCCTAGAAGCAGTCATCACGCATGCGTGAAGCCTCTCTACATCGCTCTTGTACCAGGTCTTTAAATTCTTTGTGCGTCCTGTGGGATGGGACGAAGGTGATGCATAATAGGAGATTAATTATGCTGTTATTTAGACACAATCTTGCTGATTCTTCCTCTGAATTCTATATCCGGTACCACTTGAAAATCAGCCCAAGAAAGTAATAGAGCTCTGCTTCAGCCCATACAAAATAGTAATTAAACTGAATCGAACTCACACCTAACATAAGCAGCTAAATATACAAACCATTCGCTGTCCACATTCACAACAAACAAGAACAAGGCTCATTTGGGTTAGGAGAAACTGGAAAAGTTCATTTTAAAGTGTGGCTTTTGGCTTTTTGCCAATACACGAAACATCTCACAGGACACACTACACGAGTCCAGCACTACAGTACTGAATCTACGGCAGGTACAAGCTAGTTACTTTGCTTCCTGAAAGCTAACTATTATGATGACAGTATTAACTTACCAATCTCATCTTGCTTCCTGCAAAAATGCCCTAATTACCTTTTTTTATTTTCTCTTTCAGAACTGCTTCCTTTCCAAAATTGAAAAGTCTTTGCCTATGGAAGCAGCGTCAAAGCCCAAGAAGGCCAATGACCAGGCAATGCTGAGGCATGTTGGCTCTACTACTCTCCTATTCTTCAACCGTGTAGTAGCTGAAATAATACTTTCAGTGGTCATAAGTGCCAGCACATCAGTGCTTCAAATAGCCATTATGGAGTAGGAAACTGAAATAGATGTGTCAGACTATGATTTCTAAATTTCCACACCTTCTATGTTTTTATCCATTACATCTACCAGAATCTGCTTGATAATATCTTTCAAGGTCAAAGAAAAAAGAGCAAAATTTAATTTGACCAATTTTTTTCCTTCAATCTTTGCAGTTTCCACATGTCTGATCTTATCAAGGTATAAAAGTATCGCCCTGCTGCAGAGGCAGAAGTGACCAAGGAAGCTGCATGAACATTGGATATACTTTTTAGAATACAAACAAGTAAAGAGTGAATTGAGCACATAAGCTATATAGTTTGTTAAATACACACTAGCACCGTCATCCCCCAAAACTTAGATATTTAACAAGGTGTCTGTTAATAATTAGGCAAAATGAGACTATATCCATCACTAGATCAATATTTACGCAAAGAATAAGTTAATTATAAATATCTAATGTTAAGAAAATTTGTATAACTGTACACATTGTCGATATTCAATTATGACACAGAGGTAAATATTACAACTTTAAATAGTGGTATGAAAAATCACTGTTTTAATAGCTGATTTGTGAACTTCATGTGCAGTTCTTGCAATCCTAAACTCACCTGTTGGCTATACGGCCCATGAAATACTGTGTCCAAAGAATAGCTTTAATAGCAAATTGTAAACAGGCTGACAGAGATAGGTCAATGAAACCTAAAGAGCGAAAGAGAAGAGTAAACCAAAGAAAAGTTATACCACTTCACCTTAGCCCTGGGAAAGTGGATTGAATCACTTCACAAAAAATTTTGCTGCCTCTAAAGATTNGAAATACTGTGTCCAAAGAATAGCTTTATTAGCAAATTGTAAACAGGCTGACAGACATAGGTCAATGAAACCTAAAGAGCAAAAGAGAAGAGTAAACCAAAGAAAAGTTATACCACTTCACCTTAGCCCTGGGAAAGTGGATTGAATCACTTCACAAAAAATTTTGCTGCCTCTAAAGATTTGTAAAATTCGGGGTTACTGTTATTTGTCTGAGCCAACCAGGTCATAGCCAGCAGTGATGACGGAGTGATATTAATCGCTGATGCCAGTGGCATAAGGTGATATAATGCTAAGACAGTTGAGCCCTTTCTAAAAGGTCTCAAGTCATTTGAATGGGCAAATACATGCTGCTCTACTGCTTTACTCAGGCATTGTTCCCTTTTACTTTGATGAGAAATTCGCTTGAAAAAGTGTGCCAGGAGCTGTACCTCTATAAACCCATTTCTGTCTTTCAGGATAAAAATCTTCTCTTGATGTTATTAGTCACAATTTTTTAAAAAAAGAGGGAAAACAATAAAGAACACATTATATAAAGCAACAATGGTTTCCGTGTGCTTTCACCACGATACTCTCAGTTTCAGAAAGACTCCACTGTGAGAAGTAGTAAAATTTGCACAAGCAGCTCAGATATATTATCTGCATTCAAGACACATCCAACTTCTGTTTAATACACTGCTTACCCCTCAGTTGCTGTGGGCATTTGCTTCAGGTGTTTTCTGTTGGAAGTACTTACCATTACCAACAGCTAAGAGGCAGCTAGGATTCCAGAAGCAGTGGTGGCATTCAATTCCCCCAAATCTCTTACATGGCACTGTCCATGCTCTGGATGTTCACAGGTTACAAAGAAAAATCTTAGGGAACAAAAAAAAATTAAAAATCCATATAGGTAGAAATAGAATTCAAGGAGAAAAAAATTAAATCACTAAAGAGAAAACCTCTGTCTTTGTCATGGACAGGTGTTTTTAATTTCTTTTCGAACATACTTATTCTATATACGCTTTGACAACATACTAAAAAATGCCTTAAAGGCACAGACTTTCAGAAACTTCAAGACCTGAGAGTTGATGGCATGCTGCATTTACTGTTTTGATGAGTTTACACTCCATGAAGAGGAAGGAAACATCCCCCTGCATAGCATATGGCATCACTACAGGAGATAGCAACAAGAAACGACCTTCAAGGGACCATCTGCCAGTTCTGCTCCAGTCACACCTCCTCCTTGCCCACAACATGACCCTTATACCAAGGAGACCAGCAAAGGATGCACATGGGAAACATCCTAAGCAGTTAAAGCCGATGCTAGGCTTGCATCATTCACTCCACCTTTGTTAAGAGTTTTTCCCGTGAAATGCCAAGAGCATTTAACCTTTAACACTGTTGTCCAGGAGCATCTGAATGTACCACCAAAACCGTGGCCCAGAGGTGGTTATCCATTCCTCACTGCTTCCACATCTTCAATTACCGTTTCACAGAATAACAAAGGGAGGAAACTGCTAAGATAAAACGTGATCTTTATGGCAGATGGTACCACAGGATAAATGGCTGTCGGTCTGCTGTAAATAATTCATCATTGTCAAGTGTGGTGCCCCAGTCATCTCAACAGAAGTATATGATATTAAGAAAAATGTAACATTTGTCACAGACAGTACCACATACATCATGGGGCTTTCTTCTAACCCAAGACAGGCACAAGAATACAATTTACAGAGTCAAGCAAGACTTTAAGGATGCACAAGAACAACCTCCCTTGCACACATCTCCCTGGGCAAGCTGACTGATCCTCAAAGGAGTAAGCTGAGTGGCACTGACTTTCCATTTGCTTGAGAGAATGTGAACAGAGAATGAGAGGAATGGACAGGAGCCTTGTTCTGTTTCTCTCCTAAAACCCCAGAGTGGTACCCAGTGCACATCATGTTCCCTGCACGTGCAGGCCAACGGTGACTCATTAAGCATGTCCTAGAGAGAAAAAGTGAAGTAGGTAGGCAACTGGGACTCACAAGACATCACTCAGGCCGACAACTCCTAACACGAAGTCTGGGACAGCGCAACTCATGCCTCGCCCCTCTACCACTGTGTTCAACCTCCCGTTTTGTGGTCATATGGGAACAGGTGGGGAAACACGCAAACGGCAAGTGAAGGATGCTTTTCTGAATACTGCCCTTACAATGTAGCCGCATTTCCCTTACACAGATGTGAACAGTCCAGTGCTACAAGAACTATTATTCCCAAATTACAGGGAAGACCAGCCAAACAAGGGACAGCATTCATTGGTGCACCCGGGAAAATCCAGGTAGAGAACTGTACACACAGGATTACTTGTTCCCCATATTGTCTCCCCAGTAACTGTATAGAGACCACAGGCTGCCTGTCCTGGAAGGGTGGCTTGAATCATCGTTTAATCTCCTGCCAAAAAAGGTCCCTTAATCCATCTTAGGTGCCAAATGACAGCACTGAATACATCCTTAGGGGTCTCCTTCCACTGCACCTCCTACAAAATACACAAGGCTGTTACAGCTCCCAGCTTGAGGGTGTGGCTATTTAGCTCAAGATAAAGTAATTTTTTAATCTCCTGAGTTTCTGGCTGCTGTTGCTTGTGCACTCCAAGCAACACTGAGAAAGGCTTCACTAACAGCCATAGTAGATGCAGCATAGGATCAGCCCAAAGCATCTCTGACACTGCCTTAAAGTCGCCCTGGGCAGACATGTTGCCCTGAACAGCAAGCACGAATGGGCTGCCAATGCTGTTTCGACACATAGAAATAGCAGGTAGATCTGAGATATAGGATCAATATTGCATTCATTAAAATAAAAAATGCTTGTGCAATTTTGTGAGAGGAGGTGGGCATAAATAGTCCGTTCCCCTCTCCCCTCCTTTTTTTTTTCCCCCTCTTGTCACTTCTCTCTAGTTTCTACTCCTTTTATCCACGTTACAGCTGTAGTATATGAATGTATATAAATGACAGGCTGCAGTCCAGCATCATGTGACGGATCATCCTACACCACCCTGCAAAATAGAGATGCTGTCAACTGTCTGGTTCTCCTCATATTCACTGTCAGCATCAGTGCATTCGGGCAGCATGTCACAGTCATCTGAACAAGATGAATACAGTACTGTGAACATCAGCTTGGGAACCAAGTCAATCAAACATGTGACCGCAACCACACAGAAGTATTTGTGCCGAGAAACTGCCACAGAGAAAGGGTTTCCAGTGCCCTGCTATGTACTGCCGCTGGTAGTTTTTAATTAAAATATCTGCTCAAGCTAGTTTAAAAAACAAAGAGGGATTTTTGTGGTGAGGCTTTTTATACAGAAGCTTGTAAAGAAAATCTCAGCAGCCCCTGGGGTTGAAGACAACCTCAACATGGACTAAAGCTGTCAGAGACCAGCCTTGCTGTTCCTAATCTCACTGGACTAATTTCACTGACAGGCTCCCACAGGGAAGCTACCCACACGAGCCTCTAACTGAGGTGGATCAGAGGATACAACGTGGTCTCCTTTCCCCCACGGTTCAGCACAGCTAACCTGGAAAAGAGACAAAATTAAAGGGACGAAGAAGGAGGCTGCTATCATTTAATTTGTATTTGTAAAAGCAGAAATAGCAATGGGCCATGCCACGGTTCAGTGCTATTCTGTTCACGGGACAACATGGCTGTGCAATGCCTAACACCGCCTCTCCTCAGGCTTCTGGGCTTCGTATCCCAGCAGAGTCTGTTGAAGGCTGTGCACTCCTAACTGAGGCACCTTGAAACAAAGAGGCCTTTTCCATATAACAAGAAGCTGCACAGTGGAAAAGAGTGTAGGGCATGAGAAGGGAAAATTAACATTTCTCCTGTTCCACTGGCTTTCATCAGACAGTATCCATAGTTTTTCCTCCTTCCCATCTTGCCTCCCTCTGTCCCTGAAATCTTCCTCTCAAAAATATATGCAAGTCTTTATGTGTCTCTCATAAAATGCCTGAATTCTGTTGACTGCTACAGGTTGGTTTCAGAGCTGCAATCACTACACAAACAAGCAGGAAAACGTTAACCCGTTGTGCCTGTGCTTAAATTAATTTCAACGTCAACGAATCAAAGCAGTGGTCTGGGAAAACAACAGAAGTGCCTTTAGCAATGCAGTGATAAAAAGCAGCTTTCACCCAACTGAAGTGGCATTTATGGGCAGATTTTTGAGTACTGTCCCAAAATGAAAAATGTGCAGTACATTAAAATGAGTATCATAAAAACATCAGGAAAAATGCCAGAACAGCAACGACCTTGTAGAAGTCAGAGAACAGTCATATTCAAAGAGAATAGGACTTCAACTCAGACAAAAGATGACTGTTTCAGCCGTGTTTGGAGTTTCTCCAGCCAGAAGATCCATTCGCATTGTCAGTGGAAGTCTGGACAGCACAGAGGTAGGGGAAGAGGAACTTTACTTTCAGTTGCTGAAGCACTTCTGGCTTTATGTTCCTAACAGAAAGTGATGGGATAAACTGTGAAGAAAAAGCTGCACAGCATGCCATTAACAGTAAAGTGACTTCATGATTTCTGAGACTGCTTCTCTCAGCCTAGCCTGGATCGTCATCTCAGTACCTTAATGAGAGTACCTTCTTATTCAGTACCTTATTTGAAAATGAAAACTTACCCGAGTCATTTTCAGAGGAGTTAATCATCCGTGCAGCTACACCCCTAATTCACGGTCATACTGAGAATGGGAGCAGATGAATGGTGACTAAAGAACATCCCCTCCCACGAGGATCCCTCCATGGCTCTTCTGCCCCTAATGTGGCTCCTGACAAAAGGAAAACCCTCCTTGCCTTCTAGACATAGCATACACCTGCAGCTGAGCTAGGCAATGTGTATGGAATACGATACCCGTTATTAAAAGCTGCAAAAATGAAGACAGTTTACTTAAATTAGTACAAGTTTTCACCAAATTCCGAAAGACAACCACTGTAATTCCTGCGGAGTTCTCTGTCGTCCTTCTCCCAGTCAGCAGGGACAACCACAGAGAGGAGTTATGTTCATATGCAACTGTGGCTATGAATCAAATGAAGAGCCTACTTCTGAAATATATACCAAACTGTACAAGCTACTGCTGCTCTCTGATATGCCTAAACAAACAGATGCATTTATTTGAATAGCTCCCCGCACTGTCAGGGACCTCAAAACAGCGCAACATCAGCACATGAAAACTAGAAAGTGACATTAGCTCAGAGCTGGGGGGGATCATATAAATTGTGGAAAGTTTCTTCAGTTTTAAATCACGTCCCCCGCCTCTGCTGCACACACACAAAGAATAAGCAGTGAAGCTAGGCTGAGACTGTACTTGATTCTGCTAATATCCAGACCTCCAGACTTAGTCCATTTGGGAGATAATATCATTCTATTTTAGCTCATGAAAGATAGAACAAAACCGACTTTTTCCTTCCTACCAACGACATTTTTACCAGTAATACAGGGCACCTGGAAGAGATTTTACTTTGTATTTAAGAAAAAAATTATGGCTTTCGAAACTTCAGAACAATCTATGTTTAAAGAACTAAGTCTTCGGGACCTAGAAAATTGGACTTTTGTTTGCAATAAGGTGCAGTTACCTGACATATTATCAAGTTGATGGATATTTTTTAAGTTATATCTCCTTCTAAAATGCAGGCTCTCTGCTGCCAGCGTCTGAGTAATGTGCTGGCTCGTTAACAGATCTCTTTGTACAAAAAGAGGTAGAAGATTATCCCTAAGCTCACGTCTTCTAGCCAAACAGACACATTATTCTTGTTGTTCTCAAAGTTCTGAATGGTCATTTACAGTAAAGGCAACAGCTTTCACTGGAAAACAAGTAACTTGCCAAGAAATGCTTAATTTAAAAAAAAAAAAAAATGAGAAAAAGGAAAAGCAGATCTATTGCAAATCTCCAAAAGATGAAGCTTTGTCAAGGAACAAACTTGAGAAACACTGTAACTTGATCATCTATCCCATACCTCAAGAGTCCTGCTATTCCTTGGGATTCTACCAAGAGGAATATAGAAATGTGACAGGAGCGTAAGCCTCAGNGAAGGTGCTGAGAACATCACAAGTTTTTCTCTGTAAATCACTTCACTATTTGCTCTTATGTTTGGCTTTCACACATGCAGCCACTACAAATGTAAGGTGTAAGGTCTGATGTGAACGTATGCATTTAATGTTCACCCGCCACTAAAATCACTACTTTGAGTAGTGTGGCAGAGTAAAAATAACACACACTTCCACCAGGAAGCCTGCTTAGTAGAAGGATAGTAGATCATAGGCAATACAATGTGATAAAGGTATAGTGCCAAGTAATGCCATATTAAGATGAGCTGACATTACTAGAACAGATATAATTCCTGGCCCTATTTGATGAAGCTTATTCACTGTGTTCATCACTTCTTATCCAAGCTGTCAGGAAAATTGTAGCACTTACCATACACAGTCTTAACAAAAAACACACCTTTGAAAACTGTGTTAAACAAACTGAGATAATTCATGACAGAGTTGCTAAACTCACAGGAAATGGGTTTGTTTTCTGACCACCGAGCCAAAATCTTTAAGATTTTTCATGACAGGCACTTCTCGTATAACCATTGCTTACGTTTTTCTTGTCAAGAAGCTTTCTCAAAGCTCAGCCTTGTGGGGTAATTGCCAAGAAAGTAGACAACTTCAAATTCTTCTAAATCTCAAGTGTTAACTAATGGGTCAAATAGGATCTAGTGGGTCATCCGTGTGCCACATCACCACTCTAGTCAATAAGTAGTAGTACCTAATAAACCAAAAACATTTGGGGTATTTCTTTGTGTTCTTTTAAATTAACATTGCGCGTAAACCATTCTACATAATTGAGCTCTGGGATAGCATTGTGATATTAGAGTAAGATTTGAGCCAGTCTCAACTGTCATAACTGCACTAGACTAGCATAAACGCAATACCCAGCATGGAGTCTGATCACATTTTTTGACAGTTGCATGCAGAGAGCATGTCTCTTTCATCATTTACATCTCTGCATCAAAATTAGAATGCTGTCAACGTCAGCAGAATCAGACCAACGTATAGCCACAATGAGGAAGAACAGAAGAGAATCAGCCTGCGTCACTTACTAGCTGGATAAAA
Organism: Steatornis caripensis; assembly: GCA_013398225.1. Lineage (NCBI taxonomy): Eukaryota > Metazoa > Chordata > Aves > Caprimulgiformes > Steatornithidae > Steatornis > Steatornis caripensis. Next base: position 265,096 of record VZSC01013263.1, on the reverse strand, counting down.
TAAGTAGAGCTGGTCAAATAGTGAACTAATCAGAATTAAGTCATTTAACGAGTCAGTTCTGCAGTTATTCACTGAGTTGCATTATTCATTGTAAGCAGATAACTGCCAGGTCCTTTGCAAAATACTTTTGGCTCACAATGATTTCACAATTTTTAACCGTTATTCCTTTCTTCAAAAAAAGCTTCGGTCACCCAATGAGCAAACAGAGGGGAAAAAAAAACCCAAACATATGAACTGGAAAATCCATTATATATCACAAGCATTGTCTAGCTGAAATGAACCTGTCATGAAAAATCCACAGACCAAAATACATGCACCTAATGCTTAAAACCAACAGAGTCGGAGATATTACGCTTGGTTTGCAAACAGTAGAAAGTAGGTTGTTTATTGTATAATTTATTTGCAAAATATAATTCAGGGTGCTGATCTCGTTCCTAGAGATCATTTCAAATAACATCTATTTTGATAGTAGCAAACACATAAAAAACTAAACACAAAAAAATAATTAGATATATTTTATAACAACTCAAAGAACTTGAAGGTTTACTTCACTCCTAACAAGGAAAAAGAGTAAGATTAACAAAACTCTATTAGTAGATTCTATATTGCTCCTTCTTCTGAATGAGAGAGAACTGATATTCATCACAGTGTCAAGAAACTCATAGATTTGCTGAGAACATAATTATCATGGCTGGTGAAAAAAATAGCCCACTGCTGTCCATCGGCATCAAGACATCATCAGGCACTTTGCTACATGCACAAGACCATCCTGAGTACTACCTTCAGTAAGGTAGTTTCAGTAGTTAATATGTTATCAAGAGACAGTGTTAGGGAAAAGACAGTATTGAAAAATCTAAATTACTTCATCCAATAATGCTTCACCACTATGAATAAAATAGGGCTTTACTCTTTTAAGGATGTACATCCAATTGCAACGTACTCAAATGCCAAAGATTAATCAGAATTAGGCGTCATGAGTCTTTGAATGGGAGACTCCTCGTGAGAAATAAGAGCTTAAAGGACACAGGGAAAATGATTTAGACATTTTCTCTGTGGAATTCTTGCCACTCTTTGAAATCTTTCCACTTGAACTTCNGGATGTACATCCAATTGCAACGTACTCAAATGCCAAAGATTAATCAGAATTAGGCGTCATGAGTCTTTGAATGGGAGACTCCTCGTGAGAAATAAGAGCTTAAAGGACACAGGGAAAATGATTTAGACATTTTCTCTGTGGAATTCTTGCCACTCTTTGAAATTTTTCCACTTGAACTTCCAAATCTGCGCCTTCCCTTAATGATTCAGCAGCCTAGAAAATGGCCACAGTTTGCTTATTTTCATTTGTTTTACCATTAAGTACCTCCTTAAAAAGCTTTATCAATTTTTTTAGAACTGAAATTAACAGGGTTAATGGAAACTGCAAAAAAAAACCCCTCACCTTAAAACCTACAACATGGCCTGGACTTTAGGTTCCACTAAAACACTTCTCCTCAATGAAAGGAGTTAAATATATGGTGGAAGTATGTTCCAAATCAGACCATTCTAATCTACTTCTCTCTGTTTTTCTCAGCATCTCATTTTACAAAATTTGTTAAGCTTCATGTCTGAAGCTCAGGGGTGGTTGGGGATGCCATTAAAGGGAGCTGTACTAAACAGAAAACAAGCAGCTGAAAAAGTTAGGAGTGGACTGAAGACTTAATCCTGCAACATCCTATTCAGGTAAGTAGTTCTTAATAAGGTGTCTTAACTTCATGTACAATTTCACATGAGGAACATCTTGCAAGATTCTTTGTATATTTCGCAGTACTCCGGAATGTTTTCTGATGAAAACCAGGTGTGCAAACTGTCTTTTGGGTGTTTTCCTTGTAGTTAGTAAAAGGGAATAATTTTCAAGGACAGAAATGACAAGTCAGCGCCTGGTGCCCAATCACCATCCTCAAAATACTTGAGGGAGCAGGGCAGGGCTATTCACCCACTCTTTGTCCAAGGAGGAGAGCGGAATCACTTTTCATAGCTTCCCTGAAGACACTGAGGACAAACAGAAGCAAATCTGAGGTCACTGTAGGCTAACACTGCAATTACCTTACCCTCCTTTTTCCCCAAAAGGTGTCCCTTGTGAACTTCAGTTTCAGAAGAGTGCTCAGCAGATGCTTAATTTCCAAAATAAAGGCTTATGTCAAGGGTTTGCTCACATGCAAACCTGAAAAGTCAGGGTGCAAAGACACGCTAAAGCATTTCCCTGATTCAAGGCTTAGATGAATAGACAAATCTTCAGGGTTTTTTCAAATCTTTTATTACTCTGCTCTGACTCTGAAATACTTAGTGACTTAGATCATGTTATGTACATTACATTTTACATTATCTGGTCATAAGTACCTCTTTTACTTTTGGCCTACTTGTTAGCCTGTATCTTTTTACAGTTTCAGAAAAATTCTGGAAAATATTCTTGCCTTCTACATTTATTTTTTTTTAGTTTTAGGTTCAGTTTTTTGTATTTATCTCCATGCTATGTCCTCTTTGCCTCTGTGAGTTATATCCATAGCAATTAATGGCTGTAAATAATGCAATGTCGTATAACAATATGAAGTTATGAAAGCCACGTGTTAGAAAACTGTACTTGGAAACAGCCAGCTTTTAGTAAAATCTGACAATATTCTCAAACATCTACCTAATTCAGATTGGTAGATTTATAAGGAATATAAGATTATGGTCTAAATCTCCTTTAATGCTGTCTGGACCCAAGCATAAGCGTCTCTTCTTAGACATCTTTTTGGTTTTGGACCTATATAGACCGCTTTTTATACACGGGGAGAAATAAAATGTGAAGAGAAAGAGGAAGAGAACAATTAATATGATTTATTAATACAAAATATGCATTAATCATTAGCAAGCCATTCTACATTCATCACTTACAGGAAGGCTCATCATTCAAACAATTTTTGGTGCCAATGCTAATTGCCTGATCTTGAGGCTGATCTTCCTTCCCACTGGAGTCAACAAGACAACAACTTCCACTAACTTTTACAGGAATCCTACCCATTTTGCCAGATATGTGTCCGTTCACAACAGCTGAAGAGCTACTCCCTCGTCTTCCCTCCATTTCCAAATAAATTTCCTCTTAGGTCTCTTCTTTCTTCTTTCATCATGACATCTGCACACTCATCTTTTTAGCCACTGTTTTGGCCTACAGCAATTGCTTCATCACTGAAGGTGCTGAGAACATCACAAGTTTTTCTCTGTAAATCACTTCACTATTTGCTCTTATGTTTGGCTTTCACACATGCAGCCACTACAAATGTAAGGTGTAAGGTCTGATGTGAACGTATGCATTTAATGTTCACCCGCCACTAAAATCACTACTTTGAGTAGTGTGGCAGAGTAAAAATAACACACACTTCCACCAGGAAGCCTGCTTAGTAGAAGGATAGTAGATCATAGGCAATACATAAAATACATCACCTCTCTGTCATCATAGCAGATGACATCTGCTATGTCATATCTCTATGTAAGAGAACGTCTTGCTTTGCTTTACCTGTCAGACTGCTGATTTCAGAGGCTGAAAAGCTTCTGGTAGAACGAGGGTCAATCGACCATTACCTCCTCCAACAGACAGCGGCTTGTACAGGAAAGCTGTCATGGGAAATTGCAAATCCACAACCATCTTGGTCCAGGCCAAATCTAGAAGTTCACAAACACCTGGGGTTCGCTGCAATCCAGAGCTTGTACATGAGCTACTTATTTGGCATAGTGGTTTACACAGACTTAGAAAACAACTGGACAACAGGCAGCCAGATCCATATGACTCAGATAGATATACAAACGTATTTCCTTAAAGCTATTATGCTGCATGCATCAGCAAACAAAGCAATCACACAATTCAGCTCTGCATCACAGAGAAGGTTTTTCCTCCCCACACACGCAGTATACGTTTATCACTAAAATAGTCCCCACAACATTTTTGTCACTGAAACAGCATTACTGGAAAAATTGTCACTAATTCTTTTTTCATCTTTCAGAATAAATGCTTCCCCATTATTTTATTTAAAATGTTCACATCGCTTTGAAGCAATTTTCAAAATTACTGACATTTTTATTTCACCAGAAGCAGTCTTTTCTCAGCCTTCACTAAACAAGAATGTATCCCATGCTGTTTTCTGTGAATTGGCGTTTTTCAAAAGTTATTTTGAAAATTATTCAAAAATAGGTTTTAGTCTAGTTTTCAGTGAAACAGCATAGAAAAAGTTGATTGGAGACGGGTCAATTTCAAATAGTGTGTTTTGGGTTGTTTCAAACACACACACAAAAAGTCTTTCACGTACTTGCTGATTGTCTTATTAAACCTATGACAATTTCTATCAAGGGTTCCTGAATATGCTAATAGTCTTCAATTCCCTCGACTTCAACGGGAGCAACACATTTCATCATCTCACAGGAGGTAACTGGCACCACATGACCGGGTTTTCAAAGGACACCGTTTCTCAAACTACCTTTGTCCTGAAAGAGTTCAATTTAGTCAGCCTCCAAGCCTGTCTCATTCATACAGTACATGTTTACAACAAAACTGTTTCTCCCATTGTCCACTGCACAGCTTTCAAAACCAGCTATTAAATGGCTGCCTCCTCGGTCCGCAATCTTTAATTTGCAAAACTGCTCATCTCTTTACTGGAATGTCACCAGAGCACTTGACCATCATCTGTTAAGGAGTCTCTAACTCAATCTAAAGTTATAGGAGCAAACAAATGAAAAAGGCATGTTTCTGACAAAAAAATAAAAAAAAAGAAAAGAAAGCTGGTTATTGATTGCACAATACAAAAGAGGTTTGAAGAATTCAAGCCAAGTTAGAAGGTTCTGGATTTGAAACAATGACAACAATAACAAAAATCACAGAAACTGAATTGACTAAATCAATTTTCTTGTAAAAGTGTCACAATTACAGATGGTAACAATCTGGAAATAGCTGCAAAGAGAAAATAATTACAAAGGGATGAAAACGTATTAATGCTCAATCATACTGGCTGTGTGGGAAAGTATACTCTGATATATTCTGGTTGTCCTTAATTCATCATCCGACTGTACTAAGCGCCCACTTTTACAAACATAAACATTGCCTCAGTTGTTGAAACTCTTTATTTAGTAATCTGTGTAGGCTGAAATGTTGAAAATCGTTTCTAAATGCCTGGCTTCTGAATCTGTCTTCAAAGTTGTCTTTGTCTATGTTATCATACAGCTGCAGGCTTTAATCAAAGGTCATTAGATTTACTAATTTCTGTCAAACATCCTGACATCATTCTTTCCAAGGAAATATCTACTATTTTAGAACTTGCAAATTCAAGGAAATGCCATTTAATCCCTGATTTTTCCAAAATAAAGTGTTGCACCAAGGGTGCAAGGCAGGAAGAGAAAAACCTTGGAGTATTCTACAGAGTGGGTGTTAGCATGGTTTAAGAAGCTGGAAAATAGCAGAGAAGATTTAGCCAAAAATCCAAACAAAGTCAGCGGACTTTAGGCACCCATGACACCCATGTCCTTTTTTGGGCACCCGCAATCAAGCAGTGCTTCATGAAACGCTGCTCAGCTGCTGCATAAGCTGATCCAAGACGTCGCTGTCAAAAGTTACCTAGGCTGTCAGTATCCTCTGCCTCATGTGCTCACAATTGCCCAGTATGGTCTAGAAACGAAACCTAAGCCGTTTTGGAAGTGCAATCCAGCAGGTGTGCTAAAAATTCACCTATTCATCCAGATAGTCAGGCACCTTGCAGAGTGAAGCACCACACCTCTAAAGTGCATGCCCATGCCAGGAAGCAGACAGCAGTGTTTCATGCAGGTACTTGTATAGGCAACCTCCAGGTAATTCGATGTAATTCTCTTGGAAAAGATACTGTATGATACTCACTCACTTGATTTAGATCTGCAATTTCATTCACACTAACTGCAGCCTTGGAAGAAGTCTGACAAATTAAGTATTTTCACTCATTTATGAACCACAAATGGCTAGTCGATGCTAGTAGATGCTTGTAAGTGCAGAGAGAGCCTTTGCAATACCCTCTCTTTTGTAATCCCATCAAGGTGTCACGCTCAAAGGAATCCCCTGGTGTTTAGGACATTTGAGAGCTGCCTGTATCAGTAAAACAGGAACAGAGAGGCAACGCGTGTTGACAGGATGACAGGATGCACCACTCAGCCACAATGAATAACTGCAGCTTCCCGTGAGGTGACACGGCTACTTCATGCTCGTTGCTGAGATGATGCCTTTTAACCTCCAACAAGCTCTGAACAAGGGTAGACAAAGGTTTCAAGAAATGGAATAATACTAATGACAGTATTATTGGGGCTATTTGATACCTGTTTCTACAAATCACTGCAAAGTGACCACACCATAATGCACAGAGTAACAGATGCCCAAACATGCTACTGCCTGGACTGGCAAAAGCAAACAGCACCACTGTGTAGATCTGTCTCTCTACACGCGAAAACAAAACATGCACCCATTTTATTATGTTTTTTATTTTTCTGCTCAGACCATAAGCTGATCTACTTTAGATGGTGGCCCAAATAGACTGAATACTTTCTGAACCTCACCCCAAATAGCCTGCTCCATTGAGCTCAGCCCTAAAGCTAGGAACCACAGGAGACATGTTCCTCACTGGTCTCAGTGCCATTTGCAATACCTGACACCACCTCAAACAGAAACAATAGAAGAAAACTTAGTACAAGAGCCAAGCTTGTGGAACACACACAGCAGAGCCCTTCAAGTGTCATGGTCAAAGGAAAGCAATTCCACCCTCAAGAAGTGGAACAATTTGAGTTTTGTGAAGAGATTCATTGAGGGATCAGCCTTTGAGCACGCTCACAACGCACTGCATGTTTTCCAGCTGTCCAGGCATTACGGGACTAAGACAGATGTTCACATACGAAGAAGCTCAGCTTTCTTTCCAGGCAATGTACATTCAGGAGACCTGCTAAACACTGGATGCCTTTATGTCACTGCCAAGCAGTCATAATGAATGAAGCACTTCTCAGTCCCAGCTAAGATCAAAACATTATTGGTAAAGAAAAAGAAAGGTCCTTCTGTATTAAATAAACGAAAGCTTCTGCGCTGCCGAACAGTCCTTTTGGGGAGTTCGAGTGGAGACTGAGAGGAACATGGTAGAGAGCACAATACTCCCTCTTCTGCAGAAGTGAAAGAAGAGTGCTTTCCTCCTTTCTGGGCCTGAGAAAGTGGTGTTACCCTCAGCTCCCACATTGTCAGAGCTGGTGTTATAAAAGGTTCCATCTGCTTCAGCTACGGACTTGGTTCTCTTCTGATGCTTCCTCTGTGCAGGCACTCACACTATTACTGAAGATTAGTGTTCATTACTGAAACTCTATTCAAAGGCAAAAATCTATGAGTGTTCCAGTCTTAAAAGAATCCCAACATGCCTCTACCCTGGCCATTACCTAAGTTTTGCCTCTGTATTATTTTGAGAACACAAGATCATCCAGATAGACTCTTACCCTGATAGTCTAAATGAACTGAGATTTGGCTTTCTGAATAACAGCAAAATGGGTTATGAGCAGAATATTATTTGTAACTATGCAACAGCATTAGTAGCATGATGTTGGTTGATTTTCTCTAGGGTTTATGATGAAGCATATGGACTACTGTATAGAATATCCAAGACTTTGGTTACATTCAGTTCATTATAAATGGGTTTCTTTTGCTTGCATTAGACAAAATAATGTTATTGTCAGAGGGCAAAAGTAGTTGTTGCTTGGACAGAACAGTGTGTAGGTTAACAAATCTGCCCACAAAAGCTAAGTACAGTTAGCCACTTCAAACACAAACTGTGAAGAGTTGTTATATCCCAAATTGTAGCTGCAAAAGGCTCCTTAGCATCTTGCCTCAACTATGAAGCATCTTAGCTGTGTAAACACCACTTCAGAAGATTAACACATGGATAGCATGTTCCTGTCATGATGAACTCATAAATGGCATTAAAAAAAAAAAAGGCACCAGAACTTTAGCTTCAGCAAAACTGTAGCTTAGGTTCCTGCTGCTATTTCCCAGCTGGCCCTGGGCTTCAGAACAGTAATCCATCATAACTCTCTTGATATGTTTTTACTTTGTTGAACAAACTGAAATAAATCAAAATATATAAAGAAATAAATGAAAACAAACAAAATTTTTTTTTAGAAGTTCAGTCTTTTGTTACTAATAAAAAGGAATTTTTAAAAAAAACAGTAATTGAGCTCACAGTTTCCCAAGGTATTTAA
>VZSC01013263.1:228921-256642 GCA_013398225.1 Steatornis caripensis | reverse complement strand
GGACATTTATGCCAGGCCTTGTAAGACCTATGAAGCATACTCTTGGTGTCAACAGCAATAACAGTGCCAGAGTTCTACAGGCAAAATCCTTTGGTCTCTTAAGTGAGTGCATTAAGCCCCTTTTCAAGTAACTTTTGTCTGCAAATTTCCACCTGAAACATCACTTATTTCCAGATTTAAAAAATACAACGTGAACCTTTCTGGTTAATTTTTCCATATACTCTCTCATTCACCAAGTTCCCAAGAGATACTGGAAATATGGAAAAAAGGGCTTTTGAACTGAAGCAAACAAAAATTATTTAGTGAAAACTAAACAACACCACATAAGATCCCACTCTCTCAGTTAAGCAGCATGATGGATGTCTAAAGCTATGGAACAACAAGATCGCTTCATTTTTAAAATCCCAGTGGTACCAAACTAGCAAAGCAATTTCAGCACCTACGGAAAAATGTACGGTGAAATCAAGCCTAATGAAAAAAGTAATTTCTTACATACACAGGCTAATCCACCAAAGACAGGCTTTCCCCTGTGCCAGCTGCTCAGAATGAATGCGTGCATTCCCCAGAAGCTGCCTCTCTAGCACAAGGCCTGCTGACCAGCAGAGGCACTCATCCTACTTGTAAGACCCTACCTGTCTTGTCATCTTTCCTTAAACCCTAATTAATATGAACGCACTAGTTGTTAAGTCAGGCTAACCTGCATTCTGCTGAGCATCTCTTTCACAGTTTAGGTGAAAGAAGTTGCTATTTTTTCCCCAAAATCAGAACACAAAGAAAGGTTATGCAACACAACATGTGCCACTGCACAGAACAAAGCTCTAATATGATGTTGGTGCACTTACACACTGTATATAAATTGTACTGTATGCATACACTGTAAGTAAACGAAGATTGTCGGTAGTTAGCTTTTGTCCTTTCTTCTTCAGAGCAAGCAGAGAGCTTTCTTGATATTGAACCTTTCTTACTTAGAGCTTGTGCATGATAGAACGGTAAGTGGCCTGTTCAGAAGATTCTTTTTCTTACAGTAACCCATCTCCCCAGGCCAGCTATTGACAAAAGGTTGGTACCAGGCATAGTCATGCTTTTAGTACATTTGAAGAGCCAAATACAACTAATGACAATATGGAATCCTTGAATGCAACTCGAAATGCTAGCTTACTTTCCAGTGAATTTTACAGAGGTATGGCTATTGCGACGTGGAAGGTGGCTAGCTGGCACAGGATCAAGCAGTAAACCAACATTTTAAAATGCAGAATAAGGTACTGTGTTTTGTAACAGTATGAGCGGCACCCTCCCAGCAGTAACTGCCTTTAAAAAGCGATGCATTTGAAAAAGCAGTCAATCTTAAAAGTACAACTGAGTTTAGAACTGGACTTGTTTTTAAACAAATGGAGAAAATACCATTTGTATGTTAAAAAAAAAAAAAGCTCTGTTTGAGTGGACAAAGTCAATTTAACCAGGCAAGATCTAGGCACGATCTCCTCTCCATAAACAATGTAAATAACATACCTCTAACAGCCACTAGAATATCTGTAGACATTGAAATCTCTGGATTCCAGCTGCTACAAAGCTAACCTTCACTGTTATGCAAGAAATCATGCTCATAGCAACAAGTGCTGGCTACTGAATTATCTTCTGCTAGAGAAGGAAAGTTCAGCTTGAACTTTCATCATCCTCAGGACCCTTTATTCTTTTTAAAGATTACTGTCAAGCTATGTTTGTGCTCAAAACTTCCTCTGCTGATGCTTCCTTAATTACTTACGTATTACCTTAAGGTAATCTTAAAACATTAGTGATCTTCTTTAAAGCAAAACCCTTTGGGTATAGGAACACATAGAGATTCAGAGCAGGTTTTTCTTCCCAATCATTTGTACCTGTCTTGCTAAGTACAGTACGTCAACCAAGCCCACATCCTGGATTTAAATTTATAATGCTCAGCTCACCAGAGGGATTTACCTTTGCAGGCAGGAAAGAGGCCTGTTCAGATGCATCTTGATGCCTGAATCATTTTCAGAAAAACTGATTATGCAAATTAAGATGAATAGCATTAAGAAACGTATCTTAGAGTTCTGAGTAGCAGCAGGAAAACGTTGGGTTAGCGCGCTTCCCTTCACCCGTAGATGAGCAATACCAGGTACTGTGGGCTCGTCAGCACTGGCTGCTCAACGCAACGACAGGGCAGCCCCTACTATTGATGTGAGAGCAATTCTGTAATTTCTTCCTCTCTTTTTCCACTTCCCTTCTCCTTATCCATCTCCTCTTCTCTAAAACACCCTNTTCTGAGTAGCAGCAGGAAAACGTTGGGTTAGCGCACTTCCCTTCACCCGTAGATGAGCAATACCAGGTACCGTGGGCTCGTCAGCACTGGCTGCTCAACACAATGACAGGGCAGCCCCTGCTATTGATGTGAGAGCAATTCTGTAATTTCTTCCTCTCTTTTTCCACTTCCCTTCTCCTTATCCATCTTCTCTTCTCTAAAACACCCTAAGGAAGGATAGCATTTGTTGGACTTTGATTATACCCATAGTCTTACACTTTAATCTTCTGGACACTTAACACCACTCACAGGAAAAGTTAGAACACCCTCATGAAGATGTTTACCAAGCATAGCCTCATTGAATCCACATAATTAATGAATATTAATCCAGACAATAACTCAGCAGATAGACAGGAATGCAGTGTCAGCACCCAGAGAGATGAAAATGGGTTGCCGTTGTGTGTGCAAAGGTGGCAAACGCTTTCATATTAAAGAAATTTAAGGAAATGAGAACAGGAAAGGCTGGGGAGTTCTGTTGGAGGTAGATTTGCACACTGCAGGATTTCTGTTTCTGGGCCAAGGTTTTAGCGTTTTGGTTATAAAATGAAAAACTATGAGAACACCTCATTGGTGTTCTAGTAAGTCTTAAAATGTCGTAAAATGCAGCTTTCCATATTTCTCAGTCAGACAGCAAGAAGTGATTAAACTCCATGTCACCCAAATTAGCAGTAAGTAACTGTATAATTTCAGTTACAGCACTAAAAGGAAGACTGGGAGAACAATCCATCTTCTTATGTCTCTGTGTTGGCTATGCCGAATCACAGGAGGACACTAGAAACTGGGTTGTCTGCCATACAGCCTCTCCAATTCTTGCAAACTTATTCCTGGTCTCCGGGTATCTGATGCTTATTTAAAAGCCTAGCGCTTTGGATCTACTGCTTAGATGTGACACTTGGTTTTATTTGAAGGGTTGCAGATGACTCTTCCCTGGGAAGGGAAGAAGTAACCCACTGCAAACACACACTGGGTCATGGAAACCTACTACCAAGATTGGGACGTATCTCTGCTCCACATGGAATTGTACTGAGCTGATTAAAGCCAATTCAGATTTTTTTTTAAATTATATTGCTTTCCCACAGGAAAAATAAACGGTATTTTTTGTAAAAGTTGTCTGATTTTTTTACCTAAACTGACTTTATTTTGTGAGCAATTATTCTGGAAAGTCACGTAATGTTGTGCTTTCACATAGGGAGCTACATAGCTCATTTTTGAGGACAAACAGAAGACGCTTCATCACAAAACATGAGCTAAAAATATAAATGTATTTTAAATACAATGCTAATTTTTCCAGAGCTATACAGACATAAAAACATTAATTTGCTGAATACACGGTTATGGGATCTATAGATATATTTTTATTACTAACTCTCAGCAGTACGAAAGTTCTTCAAGAAGCAAAACTAATGAAAACTGGTCAGTTTCCTATCAATCAGAATTCCACAGCTTGACTCTGTATTTCTAATACTGTTCATGCTCGAGGCACAGATTTTCCTGCACATTCGGGGCATTCATAACATCAGTCTCCTCTGCTGATCTCCACTGTCCAGTAACACATTTATGTTGCTGCCTTTATGTCAATGTGGGCATCAACAGTGTATCTTCTCCGCTTGTTTTCATGAGTCATGCAATTTTGTAAGCTCTGTAGGAACCAATTTCCTTAGAACTTCTGTCAAATTTGGATAAAATCGGTGAAAGCACTGAGAAGTTAAGAGCAAAAGGAGATGTGTGCACACACGCACAGAGCATGATCTTTTAAGCCAAGTTTCCTCAGGAAATCAAGCTAAAAAAAGGAGTATGGGGGTAGTTTTTTCAAAGCTAGTTCAAATAAGGAGATACATTGTATGTCCTGTTCAACATGCCTTTTTTAAACTATTGGAATGCAGTTGCATTCATAAACATCTATAAATACTTCCCATAGAAACAAGCATATAGTCGCTGTTTCTCCCTGCTTCCAGCCAAACTTCATCTCTCCGAATGTAAGACAAGAGCCTATTTTGGATACTGAACTTCAGCAATGTGTGCATTCCTGCAAATTGGGAAAGGACAAGCTTTTTGAGAAACAAAAGCACATAAAATGCCCTTCTATGAATAGATGTACAGTTTGCCTTCACAGTTAAAATCATCAGTAATTTTAACCTTGAAGAAATTAGGATGCAAAAGCTATCCCTCAGATAGAGCTTGGCAAAAGGGTGCTTTTATTTTCGCCCTAAAATAAAGCAAATTCAACATCTCATACTGCCTAAGCTGTTGCTAGTAAATTTACCTCACAGTAAAATGAGAGCGGCTTGTTTTCACAGTGCTTTTGTCTTGGAAAAGTTGATCCTTTGCCACATCAAAAAAAATACATTTTTCTGTAACGGCAGGGAAGGCTTCAGGAAACCAGGCATGACAAGCACAGTACAGATTCATAAGGGTCCACAATCCACATTTTCAAAAGATTATTGATTCAAGAGGACTTTTGCCTCTCAGCTGCAAACTTCCAATTGCAAAGCAAAGAGGCAGGCCTGGCCGCACGACTGTACGTTTTCTGATCAAGCAGCAACAGTAGCCCAGGATCTACCTCGGTGGCACAACTCATGAGGATAAGGTTGGCAGTATAAAGCAATGGCTTTCAATTTTACGTTCACACAGAAGCTTAGAGCACATGATGATGCCAAGTACTTTTAAAATAATTTAGCTCTTTTCCAGTGCTCCCTGATCTCCAATTCCAAGTTTGCAAGTCTGACATGTAACTTAATTTATTAAGTTTAGCCACATACTCTTAATGTAAAAATCATGTTTGAGGGAGCGGCAACCAAACTGGCTCCTGCAAGCACTTAGATGTGCCTACAAGACCATGGGCTAATACTATCACTGTAAGCAAAATAATCCCCAGGCGACGCCTTCCCAACACCCTTATGCAGGGAGCAGAATGAGCCATAGTTAACTGCAAGAAACCCAGTTTAAAGAACATGAGTGGTACAACCTTGCTCACAAAACCCCTGGCTTCCTGCACTTCCACAGCTGGCAAGAGAAGTGGAAACCCACCTTGAAAACTGAAGAGAGTACAGCTTTTCCCAGAAGCTTTAATTCATATGACTAACAAGACTTAGGTCCGAGCTTCTGACCGAGGCCACTCTTCCACATAGCAGAAAATATGGTTTTAAGGCGATCTGTGCTGGACCAAACCCATCAGCAAAGTGCTGAGCTATGGCAAACTCCCTTCCACACAAACGTGTTCAAAAAGAAAACAAATCGAAGAGGTATCTCATTTCTAGCATACTTTATGCTGGATTAGGTATTGCCCGTCCTCCTGCAGCTGGCACAAACCCAGCATAAATTCCACACTGTGTTCTGCTTAATTTGACACTTGATCCAGATCATATTTTTGCTGCTTGGTGACTCGGTATTAATGAATAAGAATCAGATTCAGGAAGATTCTTCCATCCTAAGGTCAATCAGGGTAATTATGATCACTTAAGCTTTTTATTCCTGAATTACAGAGATCATTCCTGCTAAAACAATGCAGGCTCGCAAATTTAAAAATGCTTATCAGCCACAGTTCAGCCCTCTCCAAGTTCTTTCAGTTTCCCCCCAGTAATCTTCAGAGATTATGGAATTTCACCAATTACGAAAACCATACCATCAGAACTGTGAGTTTTGTACCCAAACATGGTTGAGGGAAAATAACAGCTCTATAAAAGCAATGACTGTAACCAAGTTCAGAGTGCTTATTCATTAATATGCCACAGATAACTTGCTGCAGTACTGTGTGGAGAAGGCTTATGCTGATTTTCCTCTAACAAGGTCTTCTGTCACTGCTACCCTCTCCCCTGGGAGTTGTGCACATGTGCTTAGACTGGCAGGTTACTCTTGCCCAGTCAGGGTCATTCCCAGAAACCTCTGCATCCCAAATGAAGGCTAACTTATTCCAGCTCACTGCCTGCTCTCCAGATCTATCCTTGGCCCAGCCCCACACTGAGTGGTGCCTTCCTCTGCAGGAATTTCCTCTGGCAACAAATCCCAGACTTGCAGATCTATTGCAGGTCTATTCGTATTGGAATTATCCTTTTGAGGCCTGCATTAGGTCAGGAGCTTCATTTACATGTACGTATCTATTCCAATGCAAGACTTCAAGAATACAGTTGAATCAAAACAGTTCAATCAAAAAAAAAAAGATTAGAAAATAGGCATTTATTCTCTAGCTTAGCAGAGGGCACCACCACTAGGTCCAAAGTCCTCACCTGGGCAACATTTGCACTGAATTTTACTTTATAGGCTTGACCTCTCATTAATGCATCAAATTCATATATATGACAATGAATATGTGACTGAACTGTATTCATATAGTCTCAGATGTCAATTTGTAAGGTGGATTTGGATAGAAGTTATTAATTCAGTGATCTGCAAGAGCTAGCAATCAACCATAACCTTTTCACTATAGCAACTAGATGATTTATATAACAAAGAGTAGTACATTAAGTCTGACGGGTTTATGATTGTATCTTGAGCTATTCATCAAAACAGTTTCTTAGACATCTAGACTTGGTCTATTTTTGTTTAGAGCTGTTTTCGGATATGGTAAGTCAGAAATAAGTAACGTTTACAGCTTGTCTTCATAGAAGATAAATAATTGAAATATTCATTTGTTATGTGCCATCTCCACATCCGTAAAGAAGAATTTAAAAAGCAGCTTACACCAAAGCCAAAAGAGTTGAATAAAATGTAGATGTATGCACTGTGCTTACTAAACCAATGAGCCACAAAGACCNTTTACAGCTTGTCTTCATAGAAGATAAATAATTGAAATATTCATTTGTTATGTGCCATCTCCACATCCGTAAAGAAGAATTTAAAAAGCAGCTTACACCAAAGCCAAAAGAGTTGAATAAAATGTAGATGTATGCACTGTGCTTACTAAACCATTGAGCCACAATGACCACAAACTAAACTAACTTACACACCTGTCTCCAAGACAGACACAGAACTTATTTATTACTGTAAAATTCTGCCATTGGAGATCAAATTTTTCAGATGAGAAGTTCAATTAATAATTTGATATCCAGGGAGTATAACATGTGGTGAGGTTATTTATTTAATTGAACTGAGGTATCGCCGTTGTATTTCTATGTAAACAAACAAAAAACCAATCCAAACAACAACAACAACAACAAACTTATTCTACTTACCTGTTTTCTTCCAAACAGTTCTGGTCAATTATGGCAATGCTCCCAACTATTGTAAAACACTGCCACCAAACAGGCAGGTGTTCCAGCATAAAACAGGCTGAGTTTTCATGCACCATGCTCTAGTAGAGGTATCTTAAGGATTTCAGTAAGAACTTTGCTTATGCCCCCATCACTTCAACACAGTTTGAGGAACAGGACTCCTGTTTGACAGCTGGTGCACCGTCAAACTTGAGAATGACACACTGAAGCCAACTGCAAAGCACCCAGAGCAATGCAGCAAGCTCCCCTGATCCTATACTTAAGGAAGATGCATCCAATTAGTATGAGAGTTGACCTACAGTGAATTTCCCCGACTTCCTGGGGAGCCCAGCACAGCAGCGTTCACGGTCTCTACCCCACAACACTTGGCAGTGACAGAAGTTGGCAGGAAGTCTTGGGACTGCTTCACTCCTTGGGACCAGCCTAGTTGCCAAAGTGAAGTGCTACAACCACAGGAGGCTGTTCAGACACACTGACAAGGAAGTAAACCTATTTGAGGAGGACTACATATGTGCTGGTTTACTTAGCGCCTATTATTATTTCCCTTTAACTCCTGTCTTCAGTTTCACTGCCCATATTGTGGTTAAAATGCCATTATGTAAAAAGACACTGCACACAAGATAATTGCCCTCAGGTGGCTGGTTTATTTCAGAAATAATGTACCTAAAACATGAGTTGGACTGCAGTCCTGTAAGTCAGCAGCAGCCAAACTTCTACTGAAGGCTAATGCATTACACACAACCTCGTTAAACCATTACATAATCCTGTCAGAGATTTCCAGCCATTACTTAACACTGAGCAAAGGTAAGTAATGTTTTTTATTCATCCAGCTACTTACATTGAAACAGGAAATAATGCCTCTCTGCACTGGCTGTGCTGTCTATATTTTTAAGCACCCGAGATATATGTATGTACAAACACACATACAAGAACCAGAAGATGTAAATATGCTCCCCCAAGTACATGTAAGAGTGAAGAAATTCCTCACTTAGAAGGCCAGAGGGGCATTTGAGAGTTTCTAACATGACAGCCTCCATAAAACAGGACACAGATCTTCACCCACATGCATTCTATCCACAACTTTAAAGTGCTGCTGTACACACACCACCTATACATCACCAATATACTACAGAAGTTTGCTGACCTAGTACAGCATTGCCCAAGTCCCAGAGATATGTGTGTGTGTTATGACACCAGACCAAAGACGTGTGTGCAGTGTGGCATGGCTTCATGATGCTCTTTGCTGGTAACCCAACACCAACCATGAGGGTGATGCAACAGAAAAAAGCAGCAATACAGGGCTGTCAGTACAGCTATAGTATCTTCTGAGGGAGAACTGTAGTAATAAGGGCCTGGGGTTCTCCTTTGAGAACAGCCCATTTTATAGGTCCCCTCTTCTTCTCCACACTATTTTCAGAATTGCATCGTATTATCATAGTGCTTAGGAATCCCAGGCAGAGACAAGGACTCTACTGTTCCAAGGACTGCACAGTCCCAGAACTAAAACTGCCCCAAAAAGTTTGTCCTTGTCAATCTGCTCATCGCTTTCAGAACAAATAGAAAAACCTCCCTCTAAAGACCTGGCAGCCACAGCACTCTTGCCATGAGCTGCCTGTTCTTCAGCCTCAATTTCTTCCCTAGTTCCCTCTGTTAATTCTGATCAAGTAGTTCTACACTCTGAACTGGGATTTCTTTGGCAGTTTTGGACACAGGGGCCAGACTGAAAGAGAGCCACCCTTGAGAAAACTGTTCTCCAGTCCATGAATCTCAGCCTCTCTCTGCTCTCTTAATAACGGCAGGTTTCCCATGCACAAATAAAACCTCTTCTGCCAGTATTCCTGGTTGACTTCTGTTGATGGAGAATTTCCCTAAAGCCAAAAGAGAATATCTCCGCAGCTTTCCTAGGGAACAGCAAAAATGCAAACCTTATCAAGGATTTCAAATCCTGCAGAAAGAAAGCATTCTCAGGATACTTAATGAGGGAGTCGAGCAGAATAGTAGCCTCAAGGAGTACAGGCCTCAGCAAATGGACTAAAACCAGGCCTTCAAAGCTGCAACACAGCAGAAATTCCCAGAAGGCTCTTCTGCTGGTAAAATTATGTTGTACACTTATGATTAACGTAAAACTTAATTAGAATCTTTGGGAAAAAAAGAAATCCATTTGGAGGCAATTATAAAAAGGAGGTAGTTATAACAATTATTTATCATCTCTATTTCTGGAAGATAAATCAGGGACCTCACTCTTAGAGGCATTCAACAAATGCAACGAGCAGTCAGGTTCTGCTTGCCAGCACGGAAACACTCTGAAGGGTTTGCACCCGCTCTTATCACCTCCACCCAGTCAGCATTGCTGATGCATGACCAGCTGAGTCATTCCACAACACAGCTGCTGTTTCAGGATCGCTACCTATCGCCTTGCTCATGTGTGCTAGCATGACTCTTCCATGCCGACATCACCACGTAACCAGGAGACAAGACTTCTTACCATGCAGCACAAATCATCTGTGTCGCCTCGTGGCCAAAGGACAACGCCACGAGCTTGGCAACCGATGGCCTGATGCTGTGTAAACTTCAGCTGGTATGATATGGGGCACTGGAGGTTATCTGCGTGCCAAAAGTTGTGCACGTTGGAAAAATATCCTATGGACAATGCTCTTGGGAGCCATCTACTGGCAATTAGGAATTAACTATTTGCATGCCTGCGGAGAAATCTACGAGCCACTTGCAGCTCTACTATCTCGGGACACCTCCTAAACTCCTGCATCATAACTAGAATCGTTTGAAGGATCATCCGTAAACTAGTTATTTAACCATAGCTAAGCATTATAGCCCTATTTAATAGTGATTCCTAGCACTTCACATGCTTAGCATGCTACCTAAGCATTACCTTCTTTCCTAACATGTTTGGACTCTAAAAGGTGGAAAGCACTGAAGAAGTCATCACAGAATCGCAGAATGGTAGGGGTTGGAAGGGACTTCTGGAGGTCATCTAGTCCAACCCCCCTGCTAAAGCAGGTTAGCCTAGAGCAGGTTGCACAGGAATGCATCCAGGTGGGTTTTGAATATCTCCAGAGAAGGAGACTCCACAGCCTCTCTGGGCAGCCTGTTCCATGTGTTATCCTCATGTTAAATGCAGACACCTAGTAAGCACATGTGGGAAAAATGAGAGAAAGTTTCAGGCCACACAGCAAATTGAAGTGCCATGATTTGAAGACTCAACTCCATGACAGGAAACACTGGGTAAGGAAGTCAAATTAATTCACAGGAGCTAGGTAAGAAGAAAGTAGGTGGAGGTCACACTGCAACATTGCCATTGGGACAAGAACACGTGAGATGCATGTGGGCAACCACTAAGAGGAGATCTAGTCTTCCCCTACCACAGCATGGCTGTGCGAATGCAGCGCCTTGGGCTACTGCAGATACATTGCAGGTGGCAAAATGGGAGAGAGCAGATGCTGATCACACTGCATCTCATGCTTGGATGATTTAAATTGCTTCCCTGCTAAGTGCAGGTCCAAAGGCAAGGAAAGGTTTCCAGTAGTATTGTTGAAAGAGCTGAGGGGTAATTAGAGGAAAAAAAAAAAACCAATACACGTTCAGAAAAAGGGGATACCTTTCCAGGAAAGAAGGATTTTCTGGCACAGGGACACACTCACAATGCACATCGGTTCCCCAGCCTGAGGGCATGGCCCTGTTTCATCCACATTATACAGAGAACAGGCCACCACGGACAGCATGCATCACTCTCCCACAGCACAAGGGATAGCACAGCCTGTACGTGAAGGTCTCCACCCTCAGTGCCCAGAATTTCCCAGGGAGGGAGCAGAGCACATGCTCCAAATGGCAGCCCTGGCACCTACCAACTCATACACAGCATGGATAACAAGTGGATTAAGAAGAGTCTGGAGCAGTCTCCCAGGACACGAAGTACAGCCAGACTCAAACCAATTCAGAAATAACAATGTCTACCAGGAAGGTCTCACAAACAGTGTCTGAGAACTCACAACAAAGTATCAGGAAACCAGTATAGAGGAAATGATTCATATTTATCCTACTACATTTTGCATGGCAGACGGTTTCCAGTGCATTCCAAGAGCCTAGTAGACGCAGGAGAGGTAAGTACCCAAAGTACAAAAAAAACCCCACATTTATCATAGTACTAGAGGATATTGTGCTGTGAACGCATAAACCAAAGAATGGAGATATGAGCCACGAAGTAATGTTACTGCACCTCACACATGCAATACTTTATTAGCCAGAAAGACATGAAGTTTGTTTACATATACATAGATTAAAAGATCTCACTTTTCACACCATGTGCTTGTTACAAAAGAGAAGGTTGTACCTTAAATGTCTGTCCTATTGTGTGTTTTGTACGTCATTTTAGATTTAAGGCTATATTATTTTAAAATTAAAAGTAGACCCAAAAAGGTCCTGTTCACATATCATCTCTACATCGATGCTCAGGTTTCAGTCAGCCATCATTAAAGAACCATCTCTGTATTAAGACCTAAAATGCTACCAAATTTCTGTATCCTTGGTCAAGGTCCAGTTAGTTTCTCGGTGTGAAGCGGTACTGTTTCTCAGCCCAGTAGTAGTAATACTCCACATGGGTTCTTTTCCCCCTCCTCTCTCTTTGTGTCCTGTTCCATGCCAACATGTCTTAGTGAGGCTGTCTGTCATACTTCTCCGTTCTTTTTAATTGCTAAAAGAAAACATGTTTCATCAAATGAAAGCACTTTAAACGGAATCTATTATGAACGAGAGAAAAATATTTTTTTTCTCCTTCTGAGTGGCAGTTTTGTTGGGCACTAAATTAATAATTTGAGGTGTCTAACATTGCTAAATTTAGAAAGGCAAGTAATAGCAGCCCTACGAGGGCCAAACGATGATCTAAGGATGAGGAAAGCAATATATCTTTTTAACAATTGAAACAGTTGGGAACATTCCCACAGTGAGAATGTGCTTAGCAAATTTCTCTGCGAGCGGGACACTTGGATGCATGGAATATTTCAGCTATAGCAGTAATTCAGCAGCCTTCTTTGCAGAACGCGGAGGTCAGCCTTAAACATACAGTCAGACAAGGCAGGAACCTCAGGGAATAGCTCCTTGCACAAATATAAACATACCAGCTGCATGCAAGCTTCTAAGATGCCACAGCTACCCATCTTCTTCCCTCTACCTGTGCTTTATAAAACCAGAATTTGATGCCACGCTATTTTAAAACGTCAACTACTTCCCTTCCTGTGCAAACATCACTCCACATTTAAGTAAACATGGAGCAGATGGAACAATCGTTCTCAAACCAAACCACTGTGGGCTCAGCCATGCTGTTTGCATTCAGGACTACGTTGCCTAGCCCTGATGCATAGGGACGTGCCAGGAGGAGGGAACCCCACGCCGGATATTCTCAAAGGATGTGGAAATCTCCCTCTTCATCCTCTGGTTAGTTATGCTGACCCATGGGTCCTTCTCTGACCTGTTCTCCTTGCCTGTGTGGCTTCAGGAACGCAAACAAGAACCCCAACTGTGTTTTACAGCTATGTTAGAAGTTAAGGAGAGCGCCACACACTTGACAAGCAGTCAGGCACGTGCTGACCCCTGTGTAAGTAGCAGAGAAACAAGAGGTAGTTTAGAAACTATTTTCTGCTGCAACTTAGTTTAAATCAGTTTGCCGTTGCAGCTGAGGATGAGAGAGAGGATGAGAGAGACAGTGTCATTACTTTTAATTAGAGATGACCCCAAGCCACAGACATCCAGATGAAAACTTCTCTGAAGCTCGCTCTGGATCCAAGATAGGTCCTCAGCCTGCACTGTAGCCAGTGGAGCAACGAAACTGGTTTGAGTATAGCACAAGAGGTTTCAGAGGATGAAGGGCTGGCTAGGGGGCCAGGTAGAGTTTGTGGCATGCCCCTCCAGGAGCTGTTATTTACCCCTCTGCCTTTTACCAGGTGCATTACTGTTAACCGAAAGAGAATTAAAACACCAGTGTGCCGGCAGGGTGTATGTCTGTCTCTCAGAGCAGCCACATGATATTACACGCCCCTCGTTCTCACTTCCCCCACAATTACATTCCTCTTTGTACATCTGTTTATCACCCTAGCTTGCAGGGCCACGTTCATCTGGCTCCATTCATGTGAAAACTGGAGATCTACACTGAATCTGATCAATTTCCAAGGTAGTTCTGGGAGGGAGATCCGTACAAGGTATGTTAGGTGCCTAACCTGGGTGATCAAATATGCTTTAGGCTCACTCAAGAGTGAGAGAGAGGGCAGTTCCTCCAGCAGGTGATTTGAAGCCGGAGCCTGACTCACTCTCACCACAATCCATCAAGAGAGAGACCACCCTCCCAGGGCCATCACCGCTCTTGGATGACTCAAGTTCAGTACTGCGAGTCCCTCCCCTACCTGGGCAGGCAGAGTGTGATTCATCTGCAGAGCTCTGAACAGATCAGATGGAAACTAATGCGCAAGGGCCCCAGCTGTTTTGGTACAACGACCACGGCTTTTAAAAACCCACGAACGCAACCCCGCTGCGGCTTTTTGGAGAGCCCAGCAAAAGCTGTAACTCTCCACCCTGAAGACATGAGCAAGGCCAGCTGAGTTCCCGAGAGAGAGGAAAAAAAAACCCACTGTGGCCAAGTCCAGACCGAAGCACGTTCCAGGGTTTTTTCCATTCTCAGCTGAGTGGCAACATACTTGAAAAAGCAGCTTGAACCAGTCGTTATTCTGGGATCCAAGGAGCACCACACACACATACCTCACTTTAGTTCCCCTCCCAATGCAAGCTCTTATATTATGAAATCTAACCACAATTACTCTTTCATAAATAGTGCAGTGTCAAGATCCTGCAGAGTCCCAAGTCTGAAATTTTTAAAAAAGAACATTTACAACTAGTCTTGCTCATTGTGAGCACAACCACAGAGCAGGAGTAATTGATTTATAGCAACCAATGAGTTGATACAGCTAGAATAATGCCAGACTGATGAAGGACCTCAGCTGCAAATTACTACTGTTTTGTCCGCTGTGTCTTAAAAACTGCTAGTTTTCAGAAATGTAGCTCTTGTAGAGACTACTTTTGGGGGGCAGGGTGTCTTGTTCTCATATATATTCTCAGCATGATTTAATATACGTATATACACAAACTCAGCTGGGATTTCAAACCAAACCCCAACTCACCCTTTTTCCTGGTGGCACTGGACAGTGAACATTAGGAATTTAACAACAGTTCATTGACTGTACACGTCCCTTTTTTAAAAAAAAGGTATAATGCATATGTTGTATGTATTATTACAAAAAAAAAATAATAATACAATAGCAGAAGTTGGAGCCTGCACACTTGCAGCCTATTCTTGGCTGTGTACAGACATGCTTGTCTTACCTTGGGTGAGCTAGCCTATTGCCCTCCAGCTGAGCTACTTCTAAAATAGATGCCCTAAGTATCTGTTTCAGAAGGTGTCGTGAATTAAGGTCCCCGAGTGCTTTGAGATACAGAGAAGAATGGCAACGTATCAACTGTAAACTATTTAATAACTAGGAGCCAGAAACAGAAGGGCAAACTAATTATAAGAGTTGCACAGGCATTTGTAAAAGAGGCCAAGCGAGAAAAACATAATAGAGCTTGGGTTTAGCAAGTTAAGTACTGCTCGGTGACCTGCACCTCTCAGTATCTAAGCCAGCAGTTTCAGTTCCAGGCTAAGCACCAGTTTGCCTGCAAATGGCGATGAGGTACAGCTGTTCATTGGGCCAGGAAATTCAAAGGATAATTCTAGGCAGGGATCTTGGGTTTTATTAGGTGCTCAGTGGTGACAGCATCTCTGGACGCTGAAAGCATATGGAAACCTGCAGACACGTGACTGCATTGAACAAAAGAAAGATGGTTTCACTTCTGAACTCTGCGAGCCTCCAGACAAAAGGCTGTGCAAATGTTCTAGCAAGATATCCTGGACCAAATGCATTCAATTCATTGGAACAGACAGTAACATTTTAAGTTACTTTCACAGAATGTACCTAATTATGTCATCACAAACTATAAAGGCTGTATGAACACATGCTAGAGCCAATATCTTGACATCATGCACACATGCTTAATGTCTTACTAAATCTTACAAGTGCGAGAATAACATCTTTGTTTAACAACAAAGAAGCAGTGCTGGGTTTACTTGTCTTAATCACCTTATGTATAAGATTATTTTTTCTAGAAATCCCTACTCACATGAATGAGCATGTTTACTGCAATGTCACTAAAGCAGCGCTATCTTCCACTTGCTGTTTATTTTTTTTTTCTAGAAGAAGGTTCTCAACATGCTTTATAGACAGTAGGCCAGGTATAGTCTTTGTTTTACTTTTTCTAATTATTCATGTAAAAATAGGAGTATGATTAACCAAAAGAGTGCGATATCTCCAAAATAACTACAGTAGTAACAACTAGCAAATATTTTCAGCTGCTTTTGTAAGGAGTTAAGCAAGCAAACTCATTGGCAGGAACAAGCTGAATGTTAGGAAACATTTGTAGAAATCAAATTTGGGGCTTGAAATTTAAGTATCTGGACCTAACTCCTGATTCTAAGCACTAGTTTAATCCAATCATAAGTAACCAACACAGCTCAAATTTTTTGTCCTGTCTAGTCATAACAAGCTGCTCAAGAACAACTTACAGATCAAGACAATTTCAAATGATACATAAATTAATGAAAACCCTAACTGTCCCTAAGATCATTTGAACACAGGGAAATGAGGCTAAAAGCATCAAATATACTATATTTGAAAACTGCTTTTGAAGATAATAGTGACATTAAAACATTAGTAAAATTTGATAAAATAACTTGAAAAATAAAAGCACGAGAAACTTAGTCAATATAAACAATGTTCCAATATGCACATTTACCTCCTACCCCAATATCTCCGTGTCTTACCAGATCTCCAACTCTTGCAAGCATTTACCTAGTTCCATGTTCTTTATATACCTCGCTTGTAGACAAGCTCCAAATACTCGGTCCTGGGTTAAATGCTAATGTCTGCTGGGTATATGCTTCAAACAGCAGAGAAAACTTAATTATCGGGGCAAATAAGTTAGAGCAGGCCCTTCATATTTAAGCCCACTGTCCCTGCAAATCTCCCCATATTTGTCAGCATCGCGATTAATGGATAAGTGGTTTTCACTTATCAATGTAAAAGGTAGGGTCCAAACTCGATGGGCAAATGAAGAGATTATACATCACATTTCATACAGTCTCCTCCATCATATCAGATAAGTCGCTGACCTCTGAGAATCCGCTACATACAGGCAAAGTGTAAGCATCTGAAAGTTCACTATCTATTTTATAGTTAAGAAGGGACCAGAGGTAAATCCTCCACTTAGATGTGCCCTCAAGAACCAAAGAGTCATGAATAAGGCAGTGAGGTGAAGAAATGCACTATACCTGGAGAGCAGTGTTTTGGGGTCACATCTGGAAAACGATCAGGAGAAGGCAAGAAGAATGTTCAAGAGGAGTATTTATGGCAAGTATGAGCAGGAGTCAATAACACGAGGTATCTCTTAGTGCATAGGGCCCCAAAAGAAAGCATGAATTTTCAGCCTCAAACCTTTCTCTAGGTCCACTAAGCTATCGTGTAAGACACGCTACAAAGTGGCATGCATCCATTGCAGACTTCTGTAAGGCAGATAAAGCAAAAAGGTCTTGGCAGACCAGTGAGGCACAGACACACACAACGAGACATGCCCCGAGGGCAGCAGAAAAAACAAGGTTGTCTCTTCTTGAATCCCCAGCTGTCCAGCCTCCAGGCACTCACCTCTACAACCTTTAGGCACACCAACAAATGGAAGGTGACAGCTATACTCTTCCCTTTCATTCTCTTTCTTTAACATTGGGAGTAGAAGGCAATAGACTTGGGCCAAAGCAGCAATCACTGTGGACGAAGACTACAATTCTGCTGGATCTCATGATGGCAAAGTTACTGTCTCTGCAGCTATACACTTCTCAGGCTTCCTCTTTGCTTCCTAGCAGGCTAAATTCACCCTCACTCTACACTGCCTGTAATGCATTAACCCCAACTAACAGGCAGATTTTTATCCTTTTTCTCTGTACCTACTTGACATGAAGTACTACCCTCAGCCCAGACAACAAACACTGTCTTGTCCAAGAAGCTCAAAAGAGAAGACCCCGCAGCAATGAAGTTGTCAACTTTCTTAAGCATTTCAAGCAATCAATTCTGAGGACTTTCTGACTAAATACATCATTCCTCGTATTCCTTTTTCACTCTCTGGATTAGCTATCATGGTAACACAGAGATACTGGAAATCCCATTATACCTCCAGCAGGCGCTCAATGAAGTTTGACTGCAGCAAGTTCACGGCTTCCCTGATCATGCTTAGATGGATCTGCATACTAATGTAAGAAGAATCAATTATGAATTGCTATTTATCATCATAAACTTCACAGGACAGTTCACAAAAGGAAGGGTTTTGTAAGATTTAATTTTGAATTGAATCCTTAAACAAAAAAAAAAATCTGTTCTGAACTGCCATAACATACCAGAAGATTTAATATATCACAAGCTAAAGAAGTACACAAGCATCATTTTAAGTTGCATACAATTGAAAGTGTATTTGATTATAATTACTAGTCCTAATCCTCCAAAGGCTTAATTCAATTTTGATATGTCTGTCTTAGTCCCTACCTAATTTGACCAAGATACTTTGAATTGGAATACACCACAATACCCAAGAGTCTAGCTCTCAGAGTTCCAGTTCTGTCACTTCCAGTATCCTGCACAAACGTGTGAGGGAGCCTCATTCTGCCTCACTTATCAATAATGGTCAAAGATGTCATAGCTGTGCATATATTTTCACAAGTACAGCAGAGAACACTTGACACCAGTTCATGCACCTTGAAATACCATACACACCAGTACACTGTACTATCTAAACTACAAGGCGTGTTACACAGGGAACTCTGATATTGTACTCAAGGCTCACGAAAATTGACTAGCAATTTTAGCATCACAAACTACAAGAGAACATATCTGCTTAAGTATTCAACCAAGCAGGAAATATTATGTATTATATAATCTAATGAATGGTTGTTAAAGTATAAAACTAGCCAATGGACTTAGTATCATGTTCTATAATAAAGCAGCTGCTGGCCTTTTGGGTTAGCGTATTGTCCACACTGCACAGGAAAGATCAAAACAGAGGTCCTTGCGGATAGATGAGTTCTGAAATTGGAAGTGTGACAGCNCCGCAGCAATGAAGTTGTCAACTTTCTTAAGCATTTCAAGCAATCAATTCTGAGGACTTTCTGACTAAATACATCATTCCTCGTATTCCTTTTTCACTCTCTGGATTAGCTATCATGGTAACACAGAGATACTGGAAATCCCATTATACCTCCAGCAGGCGCTCAATGAAGTTTGACTGCAGCAAGTTCACGGCTTCCCTGATCATGCTTAGATGGATCTGCATACTAATGTAAGAAGAATCAATTATGAATTGCTATTTATCATCATAAACTTCACAGGACAGTTCACAAAAGGAAGGGTTTTGTAAGATTTAATTTTGAATTGAATCCTTAAACAAAAAAAAAAATCTGTTCTGAACTGCCATAACATACCAGAAGATTTAATATATCACAAGCTAAAGAAGTACACAAGCATCATTTTAAGTTGCATACAATTGAAAGTGTATTTGATTATAATTACTAGTCCTAATCCTCCAAAGGCTTAATTCAATTTTGATATGTCTGTCTTAGTCCCTACCTAATTTGACCAAGATACTTTGAATTAGAATACACCACAATACCCAAGAGTCTAGCTCTCAGAGTTCCAGTTCTGTCACTTCCAGTATCCTGCACAAACGTGTGAGGGAGCCTCATTCTGCCTCACTTATCAATAATGGTCAAAGATGTCATAGCTGTGCATATATTTTCACAAGTACAGCAGAGAACACTTGACACCAGTTCATGCACCTTGAAATACCATACACACCAGTACACTGTACTATCTAAACTACAAGGCGTGTTACACAGGGAACTCTGATATTGTACTCAAGGCTCACGAAAATTGACTAGCAATTTTAGCATCACAAACTACAAGAGAACATATCTGCTTAAGTATTCAACCAAGCAGGAAATATTATGTATTATATAATCTAATGAATGGTTGTTAAAGTATAAAACTAGCCAATGGACTTAGTATCATGTTCTATAATAAAGCAGCTGCTGGCCTTTTGGGTTAGCGTATTGTCCACACTGCACAGGAAAGATCAAAACAGAGGTCCTTGCAGATAGATGAGTTCTGAAACTGGAAGTGTGACAGACGGGTTGCACTGAACCACTCCCACACGAGACCAAGGAATTGGCTGGACAGTTGCACTCAAAGAGTTGTGGTCAACAGCTCAATGTCCAAGTGGAGACAAGAGATGAGTGGTGTTCCGCAGGGGTCCGTATTGGGGAAGGTCCTATTTAACATCTTTGTCGGCAACATGGACACTGTGATTAAGCGCACCCTCAGCAAGTTTGCCGATGACACCAAGCTATGTGGTGCAGTTGACAGACTGGAGGGAAGGAAAGCTTCCTTGGAAAGGAAGGGAGGGACCTTGACAGGCATAAGAGGTGGGCCCGTGTGAACCGCATGAAGTTCAACAAGGCTAAGTACAAGGTTCTGCACGTGGGTTGGGGCAATCTAAAGCAGAGATACAATCTGGGTGGAGAATGGATTGGGAGCAACCCTGAGGAGAAGGACTTGGGGGTGTTGGCTAATAAGAAGCTCAACATGAGCTGGCAATGCGCGCCTGCAGCCCTGAAGGCCAACCATATCCTGGGCTGCATCAAACAAAACATGGTCAGCAGGTCAAGTGAGATGATTCTCTCCCTCTCCTCTGCTCTCGTGAGACCCCACTCGGAGTATTGCATCCAGCTCTGGGGCCCTCAACATAAGAGGGACATGGACCTACGGGACCAAGTCCAGAGAAGCGCCATGAAGATGATCAGAGGGCTGGAGAGCCTCTCCTATGAAGACAGGCTGAGAGAGTTGGGGTTGTTTAGCCTGGAGAAGAGAAGGCTCTGGGAAGACCTTATTGCAGGCTTCCAGTAATTTAAGGGGGCCTGTAAGAGAGCTGGTGAGGGACTTTTTACAGGGACATGTAGTGACAGAGTGAGGGGTAATGGTTTTAAACTGAGAGTAGTTTTAGATCAGATATTAGAAAGAAATTCTTTACTGTGAGGGTGGTGAGACACTGGAACATGTTGCCAAGAGAAGTTGCGGGCACCGCCTCCCTGGAAGTGCTCAAGGTCAGGTTGGATGGGACTTGAGCAACCTGGTCTACTGGAAGGTGTCCCTGCCGATGGCAGGGGGTTGGAACTAGGTGATCTTTAAGGTGCCTTTAAACTCTAACAATTCTATGATTCTATAAACAGGCCTGTTCACAAAGGAGAAAGGTCTAAGGAGCTGCCACCCTGACAATCACCTGCCTGCGTCACCTCACTGGAGGGGTTCTATTGGACATCGGTAAGCACAGACATGTCACATCACATATGTGACTTGGATCCAGCAAATCAAGCCCTTGGCAGAGCTCTGGCAGACACTTCTGGACAAGAGGAAGAAAGAGGTTTTCAGAAAGCTACAGCCTATGAAATCTGAAATGAACATGAAAATGGGAATGGCACTGGACATTAGCAATAGAGACAAAAGATTACTCTGATGCATTAGAGTCCAACTGTCCAATTTGGAAACTATCTGTACCCTTTTATTGGCTAACAGCACTCCACCAGCTACATGGACAATTAGAAACTGTGCACAAAATGTGCTCTAGCTGGAATCCTCCTAGTCATGTTTGCATATGAAATAAAATCAACACTTGATTTCCTACTTCAGAAGTAGTTCAACTGGACAGAAGAAACTGCTCACTTGGGAGTTATCTTTCAGCTGCTAATCTCAGCATCATGCTGCAAGTGGGATACTCCCTTTAATTCCAGCAACACAGTTAAACGGGAGTTAATGAATCTGCACAAAAGTAAAATGTTACCATTATTTGCCATTTTTACTAGAAAAACCGTCTCCTGGAACAAAGGCTGAAATCAAGGTAAAATAGCTTTTCATGTGAGCAACAGAACAAAGTCATTAGCTATCTCAGAGAGTGCATTTGTGTGCTGTCTCACAGGGTTTAAAATTCCTGACCTATAAAAGGAGCGAAGTCCACATTCCCTTCTCATGCAGAGGAAGCAGATAAAGATGACAGGAATCAGTAGTTATGCTTACAAAAAGCCACATTAAAGGAAACATGCTTAGATCTCAATGGACGTCCCTTTTGGCACCGAAGATATACTTTAAAGTATAGTAGCACGCACTGTAGTAAAATAAAAAATAAAAGTCCTGCTAAAGTTCCCCAAGTCTTTGCTGTGAGCAGGGATAACTAAAGAAATTACAATAAAGGGAAGATTTTGCTTTGGAGCTTTTTACCCCAGTGTCACTTACCTCCGTGACAGTCATGGACACCTAACCACAGATCTCAGTGGACAAAAGACAAAGAAAGGAGCGTGACATTTGCAGTTGTGGTGTAGCAGAACAGGCAGCAGTGTAAATCATCTCCCTGCTCTTGCAGGCAGGTAGAACTCTTGCATATATATTAAACATTGCAATATCCTTGCTTTCTCATTCACAAAAACAGAAGTGGAAGAAAAAAAAAAATATGCCTGGACTCATTCTTTCGTCTTGTACAGAAAAAGCTTTGTCCAAAGTCAGTGTTTTAGCAGGAATCACAGCATTTCACTTGTTTTGCACTATCCAGAGCACTTTCTAACCTCAAAGCATCCTTTGCTAAATGAAGGATTAAGAAATAGATCAACTTATACCAGGCATAATAAAGTTGCAACTTGCAGTGATAGTGCCTCTGTAATTCATGCTGCTTAAGTCATTGGTTATGTAGGATCTGGCAAGTCAATGAGCCTTGCTCAGACTGCAGGATCTCATTAACTCTGCCTTTTATGAGTCTTTCTCCACTTAGTTTGGGGACATTTGGCCCATGTTCACAGTTCAGGAGCTAGTAGACCCATCTCTCAAAGAACAAGATGTTTACTTTGCCTAATTAAAAGCACAAAACCTGTTTGGCAATCCTATAAAGTGCATGTTTTTGTGATGCTTTAGTACTTTCACAATGAACCTTAGCTCAAAAGAAGTTCATCGGAAACAAACAAAACATGAAGAAGTAAAACTAGGAGCCCATCTGCACTTAGGAAATCATGAAGAGCATTGCTTGTTTCTTCTAAGGGCAGCAGGCCATAACAGGCACAGCTCTACTGTGCCTGTACAGCTCTACTCTACTACCAGCTCCACTTCTAGACTACACAGGGGTCTCCAGCAGTTCCTTTCACTGGACGTGTTCAGTTTCCCATCCATGAACTGGGAAAGGGAAGATGGAAAGTTTTCAGTTGCACCAAAGAGATAAGAACTGGGCATCACTGACTAAAGCCCATTTGCTTTCAAAATCCGTGCATCCTTTCGTTAAGCTCTTTAGGTCACACCTACTGACATTTATTTTATGTGCTGCAATGCTATTGCAAGCAAAGAAACAGTTCTGTATGACACTCTTTTACTAACAGGGCTGGACAGAAAAATGCCTGAGGTAACAACACTAAATGTTATTCAGGCATGGAGGAGTTCCTTTCCAGCGTTTCCCTCAAGAATAAGCCTCTGGAGCGCTCGTGCACCTGGCTTTGCCAGGGAGGTGTGGTGCTGTGGGTGTCTCTCATGCCTGAAAGCTGAGTCATAACTTCAGCCCACAGAAGTAAACCTAATGAAAGGTAAGATTTTCCTTGCCACCCTTTGACATGTTTCTGTGAACTTGTCCAATTACTGGAACAACAAGTACAGCCAATGAGCATCCGCTGCTGCTGTCAACTAACAAGAGGGGCTCATGCCAACGTACGCTTTACTCACATGCACATCTCCTTAGTAATGCTGGATAATGCTTTGCAAATAAATAAATGTACCAAAATCACTTCTTAGTCCTCATGGTGAGTAAGCGTAGAGGAAACCATTGGAGATGGATAAACACTGACACACAGAATCTCTACCTGTAACTCATCTGTTCTAACGTCCTGCCTCTGGCCTGAGACACGTACCAAGTATCTCAGAAAAAGAAACAAGAAAACCTGTTAGATGGGATTTGGGATATGTCACCCCTTAGAAGGGTTTTTTGTCATGATCCCTAAAAGTTAAACCCTAAAGCTTGAGGTTTTTGTATACACCTAAAATGTTTGTTAGCATTAACAACTATAATTCTGGAAATTCAGTTTATTTATACAAAAGCGTTAAATCCCTTGTTTAATCCTGCTAAATCCTCTGGCCTCAGCAATGCCTTATGGCAACTGTTTTCACAGTCAAATCACATCCATAAGCCAGGGACTTCAGAGCTTGCAGGCTTGCTGCCGCAGAGCTGGTAACACAGCAGTTCTGCCGGCCTGAGGAGGCTCAGCACTAGCTAGGGCTCTGCCTACAGGGCACGACGAAATACCAGAAGCAATGTGGTTTCAGCAGCCCTGCTGGGAAGCAAGATGCAAAAAACAAGGCAGAGATTGGCTTCTAGCCCCCAAACTAACCCAGTCAGAGCTAGTTTTGCTGCCTGCCCTGCACATCGGTATATTTCTGTCCGTATTTTTGGCGCTACAGTAGAACCCAAAGCTCTGTGACATCTCATAACTGGCACAGACGATCCAGAACTTCTGGGCTCCCAAATCCTCTTTAGTTTGCAAGACTGGCAAGCAGCCTGGACTTGAGAAACAGAGCTGCTGCTGAACCAGGAGACTTACAGCTTGGGCTCTAAGGCTTTATTTCAAAATGATATCAGAACATATCAAGAGCAACGTACTTAATTTTCAAGTTACCATGGAAAATCTAACCTTTGTTTTCTTTTTTTCCCCCCATCTTTTAAATGAAGCAAGTGTTTCAACTTCTTTTCACAATCAAGATTTTGCATCTGTGCCAAATGTATGTTTGGAATTCAGACAGTCATTCCTATAGTCAGTACAGAACCAATGAAAGGTGCACACAGCTTTCCCCAAGAAATGTAACTACAGCCAGGCTTTTGTACGTGGATTTTGGGAGGCTTTCTATCCAAATACAGGTCAAAACGGGGAACTAGAGACAATAGATGTTATGTGATGTAACACACACAAAGGAAAAGGTTCATCTTCATTGTGATTTGTTATCAATCACAACTGTTTCAGAGACAATTAAAAGCAGCAAGTTTGATGTGCTAGTTAAAAACTTGCCGCAGAGAGTCTGTTGTGCTGCATAGAGATATCTTTGCTGAAAAAAGTCAGAATTGCTTTGCATTTGAACCACTCTTCTCTCCAGGTGTTCCACGACAAAACTCCATAACCACATGCCAGTCCCATTTATAAAACATTTCACAGCTTGTGAATCGGTCTATATTCTGTCAGCATGCTGCCTGCACTACCATTATAAAAAAAAAAAATCAAGCATAGCTTAACATTATTTATGATAGCTTAGACTTCCATAGTCTCACTCTGAATCTGCAGAGGCTGACTATTAAAAATAGACCATTAACAAATATGTGCTGTAGATGATTCTCTCAGCATATTTGTAAAAAAAAAAATCATAGGAGGATGAAATCATCAAGGAGGATGAAAAATTCTGTATAAATTGAAGTGAGAAATAAAAACAATAATACTTTTGGCAAATAATTTGTAACATGACATATTTAGAAAGTCATCAGTGTAATGTCGGTGCTGAATCTGCCAGACAATTAAGACACCACAGACTACATAAGCGTAAGTATTTCTGCTGGCTTTGGTGTTCTGCAAGGTCTCAGAGAAAGCTGAAATTTGACAAATCTGGATGAAAAGAAAGAATAGGGCTTTTTAAAAAAGAAATAAAAATCACTCAATATTATTTCTTAAGTTTTGTGACATTTAGGCCAATTTCAAGATATCGTAATAGAACACGGAGATAGAACTCATGAGCTTTGAATACTTGGATTCAACAGGGCTGGGCAATTCCACTGGGCTTTCGCTACATTACGGGATTAAGATCAAAACCGACTTTCTTGTTTTAAAAACCCTTCATGGGCTTATTCTTGCCAACCTGTGAACTATGGCCCCTGTATTCAACAAGCACTGGCTTTCTTTCACACATTCTCGCCTCTAACAGCGCAAAACCTCTCTTTCTCTCCCTCAACTCCCTACACCTGCTTTGTGATTCACCAATCCACCCACACAAAGAGAGCTCAACAACAGCAACAAAAAGCAAACTCCTACTCCCACAAAACCTCTTTTCTTTGCCTTATTTCCCCCTCAATTTCTCTCCCCTTATACTATTGTTTGCTATTTGCCTTGGTACCTCTGCTGACGTCCTGACTGCAAAAGGCTACTCAGACAGAGAAGCATGAAGTGCTCCACATCCACTCCACTTTCTATTTCCTACTCAATGTAGTTACCTCTACACCTACACCAAACTGCATATGCTGTCCTGTTTATCCCTGGAGTGACGGTGGATACTATGTGAGTGGTGCTTTACAAAATAAAAGGTATCATCCAGCTGTAACAACAGGATAAAAAAAACGAACCAAAACCATGGTGCTAAGACTGGAGATTGCTAAGGTGGGAAAAGTATAGTTATAGAATAGATAGGTTTCAGTGCTTCGAGGAAACAGCATTGTAGTATCTTCTCCCAGTGACAAAACATCACCTACAGAAACATTTTTGTGCGGGCGTAAGGAACCCTTGGTGGCTTTACTTTGGAAAAAGAACAAGACTTTAAATTTTCCTGGAGCACACTTATGTTTAGCAGTTTAACAAAGCCTTGGAAGAGCACAGCAAGAACTAGATCCCTATTTACATACATCTAATGTGAAAATAACTTACAAACTTTAGTCACTTCAGAAGATGAGGCCAGATATCCCAAGTGTTTTCCAATTAAAAACATTTCATTGCAAAGGTTCTATTACGACAGCATTGTGGAGTTTAAAAATAAATATATTTAAGCTGACAGATTTTGTCCCAAAGGAAGACCAGCACCAACACGAGCTCTGTAGATGCCTGGAAGATGGTAAAAAACCCATACAGGTGAAAAGCTGTAACCTTTTCTTGGGTTGCTTACAGTGGGAAGCCAAAAGACAGTAACTCCACATACAGACTCCAGATGCACGTTCATCACATATGGGATACTTGCAGCAGGTGAAGAGGAAGAGCATCTTTCAAAAGAAGCATGGTGTGGTTGCCAACGGTAAGAATCCTACCCAGATGTACTTGGATCTAGATCCTGGAGGAATTCAGTAGAAAACCTGCGTATCATGGAGTTACTCTTCTGGTAATGAGGAGAAAGAGGAGTGCCAAAACACAGGCTGCAGTAAAGGACGTTGTCTTCTTTCTCTTGCACTATGAGGTTTTGCTTATTTGCTCTCCCTGCTTGTAAACCCATCAGACAAAAATCAGACCTTTCAACAGCCCATTCTCCCCTCTGCATTCAACCTCTTGTGATATGCTCTTCTGACCTTTCACTGTAAAAATCTTCTTCAGTTGGTGCCGCAACTCAGGGGTTTTATCCTCCAGACCACACTCCTCAGAATAATATCCTCAGCAACGAGGAGTCTGAGATGAAACCTTTGATTTGATCACCTGTGCTCTTGTATGACTTTCACATGCAGATAGTCCAGTGTAAGTATAATAAAGTAGTTATATTTATTGACTATTTCTACCTGTGTTATTTTGTTGCATGGAAGCACACATTCAACAAGTACCAACTATCACAAGCCTGAACAAGACCCTTCATGTCCAACTGCTCAAGCAGAAAGCAAAGATAATTCTACAGCTCAGTACAGCTCTGCCCTCAGTTTGCTCTATCCAAAATTTGTTTTCTTCATCTCAAAGTTGCGACACTACTCTGTGCATATACAGTTGCTAAAGAGAAAGAAGGAACTAGACTTTAGAAAACAAGAGCCCTGCCAATAAAGAATGAAGACTATCACTTAGTTAAGGTGGTGAAGTAACAGTCACTACCTTTAAACTGAATTAGGTGCAAAGATCAATGAAAACAGCCCACAAGTAACTTGCAAGCTTCCTTAAACACTGAAGGCCAGGTATCAAGGGAAAAAAAATAAAATCCCATTTATCCTTTGCATCTCTCCAAGAAAAAGCAAATCGTCATTAAGTACCAAACACTACCCCAGCATTTGGAAAAAA
>VZSC01013263.1:183484-219155 GCA_013398225.1 Steatornis caripensis | reverse complement strand
TGGCAGTTAACTTAGTCTAGTTAACTTCAATTTTACTGTTAGCTTGAAAATTACAGAACCAGCTCAAGAACATGTGATATTGTTGTATGCATAAAGACAGGAATGAAACCCTCCTTTCAGAAGTTTCCCTGTGCTCACAAACTACACAGCCTCAGTCCCTGAGACCAACAAGCTTGAAGAGCCATAATACATAGGGTTTAAGAAACCAGCCAGCTTACCAGAATCAGAATAGCAGGGGTTGGAAGGGCCCTCTGGAGACCATCCAGCCCAACCCCCCTGCTAAAGCAGGTGCCCCCAGAGCAGGGCGCACAGAAACACATCCAGGTGGGTTTTGAATATCTCCACAGAAGGAGACTCCACAGCCTCCCTGGGCAGCCTGTGCCAGGGCTCTGTCACCCTCACAGTAAAGAAGTTCCTCCTCATGTTCGGGTGGAACTGCCTGTGCTCCAGTTTGTGCTCACTGCCCCTTGTCCTGTCGCTGGGCACCACTGAAACAAGCCTGGCCCCATCCTCTTGACACCTGCCCTTTAGATATTTGTGAGCATTGATCAGATCCTCTCTCAGTCTTCTCTTCCCTAGGCTGAGCAGACCAAGGTCTCTCAGCCTTTCCTCACAAGAGAAATGCTCCAGTCCCCTAATCATCTTTGTATCCCTCCACTGGACTCTATCTAGTTCCCTGTCTGTCTTGAACTGGGGAGTCCAGATCTTGCCAGCACTAGACATTACTGAGCACTCTGGAAATACTGGAAATTCTCTCCTGTAAAGTTTTAAGCCTAAGACGCATGCTTGCCATATATAAAGAGAAGTCTGCCAAAACTACAGCTTGGGGGGTGTGGGGGAATGTGTATGGTGTGAAGGATTCATGAAATTGTGCAGAGGGAGCAGGAAAATGCAAAAGACAGTAAAGGCCTGAACAAAGCAAACGGAAACAACATGGACTGACTCTCCCTGGCTTAATATTAAAGCCATCACAAAGCTGCCACAACAGCCACAGATAAATACAGGAAAGCTGGTTTTCCTTTGATAAACAAAACTCAGACAAGGCTACATGCATACCTCCAAAAGCCTCTCCTCAGGAGTTATTTCTCTGAGCAGCGCACGCTTAGCACACTGATAACTACGCCATTAACATGGGCACCTTTCACATCCTGGCCCAAGCGCCAGCTCCATGCTCCCCAGCAGCCTGGCAAGCAGCGCTGCGGAGGCGCAGGTACAAGGGAAGGTGTGTGTGTCTCAGAAAGGTTGACTGACAAGCCAAGGGTCCTGCCTGCCTATATTTGTATTAAGTTGCCATAACATTATATCAACAGGATAGAGTTGTCCATGATTTCCTAAAGTTGTCACGGTAGTGGGACCTTTTCTTCTCAGGTCAGTTCAGTCCAGTTACTTA
This sequence comes from Steatornis caripensis, assembly GCA_013398225.1. Taxonomy (NCBI): domain Eukaryota; kingdom Metazoa; phylum Chordata; class Aves; order Caprimulgiformes; family Steatornithidae; genus Steatornis; species Steatornis caripensis. The sequence goes on along the minus strand of VZSC01013263.1, from coordinate 217,765 downwards.
GCTGTTCTGTCATTCGGATTGCGCTGCTTTGGGTACTGGCACGTTGCTGGACTGGGCTCAGGTAGAGACAACATTATATGCATCATGACTCCAAAGCCAAAGAACAAGCAATTGCTCCACCCTGCCCTTTCCTTTCTCCCACAGAGGTTCTGCCCTATGAACACAAATAAAAGACTGTAGCTCAATCCACACTATCTGGCTTCTAGCTTTTAGTACAGTTTGTCACTAACATCCCTAAGCAGGGATTACACTCAGAAGCATCACTTTTGACAGTGACAGAGTGTGTGCTAGCAGGGGGAAATACAGGGTGTGGAGACAAGCAGATCTGGGAAAGGTTTGTGATGGTAAACACAGGCAGCGTGAAGGTAACCATCTGCTGGAAGGCAATTCTGACACCTAAAACATTGAGCAAGCATGAATGAAGAACAGCAAACCCCACCCATGCACCAGACACAATCCAATCTGACCCCCTTGAAATTTTTACTTGAATTCATGTTACCTTTTAATAACTTTTCACTGCTCTCTGCAAAGATAACAGGTGTCATTAAAACAGCTGTCACCATGCCAGTCTTCCCTGAGACACCAATTTATTTGGATCTTTCAAGAGAAACATAAATGAAATCAGTCATTCTATATTAGAGGGTCCCAGGGACAGCTACTTGATTGGCATCTCACACCAGCGGGCAAGTCACCGCAAGACACTTGCGGAAGAGAGCATTTTCCCTGACGTCTTGATGCTTTAACATCTGACAGGAATATGTGTATACATATAGATTGATTTTTTTTTTTTGATGAACGATACTCTGTGAAATAGAGAGAAAAATGTCAGACATACATTGCATAGCAATTGAGAGCTAATGAAGATCCAGGTATTAAATCAATTAAGAAGTATCAAAAGCTACCTAATCATCAAGGAACAAAATTGGCACCACAATATGTAGTGAGTATGGGAAAGCCTAATTTACTAAACATACCCTGCAGTCACATAATTGCATGTAATTTTACCAGCATAATTAACTAATTTAATTACCACTTCTCAAGTGCATCAATTATTGACATTACAGAGTTTTCAGACAGCAGAATTACTGTGTGGTACATTCAGAGAATGCAAAATGCTTTGTACGCCTATTTTCCAGTCACAGTCAACAACTGCGAGGGAACACAGCATCAAAAGGGGAAAAAATTGCAAGTGCACCACACAGAGCACAGTTTAGCAGTCAGGTTTAAGAGATGAACCAGACAAAACCATGTTCGTGTAGGACTGAAAAGTCAACAGCAAACAACTGGAGAGACCAAGGAAACAAAAGCTAAGCATGGTGCTAAACCAGACAACTCGTTCCTGAACAACGAGGTCTATTTCAAATTAAATCTATCCGGGAGGTGACAAGCTCTGAGATCTACCAGCCACCCTTACCTCCTAACCAAGGGCTTGGTCTTACAGCAAGATCTGCAAGGATATTCAGATGCCTGCACCAAGCTTGACAGGCCTCACTAAAAAGTCATAAAGGTGTCAGGTCTGTCTGCACCAGTCTCAAAGCAGAATCAGAGCCCAAGGAGACTCAGGCTAGTATGTGGTAACAGGGATGTACTTGAACAAACTCTGGATGCACTGGTTCCCTCCGAGACAGGGGGGGAAAAAAGTACAAAGATGAAATATGGGTGCATTCTTATTAATTAAAGTGTAGCTTTGCCATGTAGGATCATTACTCAGACTTGAAAAACTATTGATCCCCTGCTTAATGTTTAGACACTGTATGTAAATCTTTGCATAAAACCATTTTGTTGCAGCAATGAGCTTTTCAAAGTCAAGAGAGATGTCAGCATCTGCTCCCTATGGAGTCTTAAGAGTCAGTGTCAGTAAAAAATGGGCAGCGTCAGTAAAAATTATGCCCTGTGTCAGTAAATTTGTTAACAGGGTGGTTGGAAACCCTGGGAGCTGTGGTGTCATTTTCTTTTCCCATTGCCCTCTTGTACTTGACCTTTGCACAGCTGTTTCACAGTATCTGGAGATGGCTGAACTGTGAAATAGTGATTACAGGAAAGGGGGCATTTTAATGAGACAATACAACCTAGAACAAGAAGAGGGCATCCTTTCATATGCCAGCTGAGATCTTTAAAGTCTTTTTGTCTTTCAGATTGAATTAAGAACAATCACCACAAACTCCCCTTTTAAATCTAATGCCAATGTTAAGTTACCCTTTCTAAGGTCATGAAAGCTTAGTGGATTCATTGCAGTGATTATTCCAAGAAAGAAGCGGTACTTTGTTAAAATAAAATTTTTAAAAAGTCCAAATAAATCATAAATACCCAGAAGGAACTTAAAGTCATACAGAATAAAGCAAGTGCAGACCGGGTCCAATCAGTCACATCCCTGTCAAGTCTTTGGGCACAGTAACCCACATGGTAAAGGCTCCTTCCCCAGACACAAATGAATGATACACTTGAGAAGAAATTCTACCAGAGCAAAGCTACTGCTATCCTGTCCTTTTAAGGAGTGGACTTCATCCTCCAATGAGTAGCATTGCAGGCTCTGAGTAACGTTGGTGGTGAGACTATGAACCTGTTGCTGTCTATCCTTTGAGGGCCTTGTGAGGTTCCAGCTCAGGTAAGAATTTAAGCATATGCTTACATTTAAGCAGTGGCTTAAGTTGACCAACTGGCTTGAAGAATGCAGACAAGCATATCTTTGACTAGAGATGAATCAGACTGGTCTTGGTGCATGTGGCAGTAACGAAGCTTCCTCTAAAAGCACAAGAGACTCGTTGAACCTTCTTAAAAGGTTCTATGCAACAGTAAGATACAACCTAGTCCCATCTGGAGTTCTGACTTAAAACCATGATGTAAAAAAACCAAGACAGTGAGATGAGCATACGTTGAAATCATGGGCAGTGGAAGGAAGAGGATGGAAGAGGAAGGGGACAACAACATTTTTCAGGCAGACAGAAAAAAATGACTTTTTGTAAGCAAACCTGATGAATGATGCTCCTCATGCTGCTCATTCTGCAGACTGCTCTTTCTACACCTGCCACGTGGCTGCTATCAGTAAAAGTAATTCCAGTAATGACATTGATGTGTGAGGAGCCTGCACTTGTGAGACACTGGGCCTAAAACATTATTCATTGCAGTTGTAAGTGGGTGGTGGAACTTAACCGGTCAGCTGAGCAAGTGCATATAAATGATCATAAACAAACAGCAAAAAGAGTGGATGAGTCAGTAGTGGCAGGAAAGAAAAAAGATAAAATACAAAAATCCTCATACACCGTCAGCCCTAGCAGGAGTTGTCGCACCACTCAGGCCTCCAAGTGTCCTCTCAAGTGACGGCAAAACCTGTAAAATGGTTGTGATTTTATTGAACACCAACAAGAGTTACTAGTCTGTGGCGTATACTTACTACTAGCTGTATGTGCTTTGCAATCTGAAATTTTTAATAGTTTGTGCAATGCACAACTTAACGATTTGTATAGAAATTCGTATTTCAAATTGAAAAGCTGTGCGTTGCACAAAATACAGAAAGTAATCATCCCACACGCATACCATGCATCATGCAAGCGGTGTAGCCTGTCAGACTGTGTGTGTAGTCACTGGTCTAAGACTCATGATGGGAAAGTTTGAGGTTGATCACAAATGACGGTGTAACATGCTTCTCTCGCAGCTTGCAAACCGAGCTGCCCAGTTTCCTATTTCACAGCGACTAAGGAGTCAAAGTGGAATCAGACACTCATGGTCATCAGTACTGCAGCATGCTTCTACCTGAACTAGAGACCAGACAGATGAATCGGATGCTTCCTAAGTTATTTTCTCTTTTGTCCTTTCCAAGACTTTCCCTGCAAAGCTTTTTGTCAGCCTATATTCTCCTCAGACAAATTAATTTGTATTAACCCTTTTCTTGCATATTCCATTACCCTTTGGCAGACCCTGGGAGTTTGGTGACCTCTCTTGGGGGACCTTACTGCCAGTGGTAATGGAAGTCATGCTTCACACTTCACTAACTCACACAGATACTATAACCTCCCAGATATCACTGAAGTTAAATCCCTTTCAGCCTTAATTCCAAGTCTGGTATTTTGGACAAAACCAAGTTTTTCTCCTCTGTTGTGTTCCCATGCTTTCTAGATGCTTCAGCACCCCTTCAATGTGGAACATAGCACTGCAGATACGGATGGGAACAAAGCAAGAAGGGCAGCACAACACTGTGACAGGCACATGACCAAGAATAGCTAACCATCTGGCTCTCCTCATTGGCATTCTCAGTATCACGGTTTTCCCTTGCCGTTGTATGAAGAGGGAAAACAGGTTGATTCTCCTCTCCTACCACACATTTGTGAACCAGACTGCAACAATTGGCCCAAAGCATAGCACATCTGGTTAATATCTCAGTACTCAGCTAATTGTTTAACACAGAAAATCTGTTCTGAGCTGCTCCGGATCTCTTTTAAATAGCTGGACTCTCATGTAATTGCTATCCATTCACCACACCAGGGTAGCCGAGAAAACAGCAGTCTGCGTACCACATGTGCTACCAACACACAGTAGACAGCAAGGAGGGTCAATGCTAGACCTGACAGCTCTGCCAGAGCCCTTCAACTAACGCAAGCCACTGTGAAGCTCCCAGCAAGACAAGCATTAATTATTAGCTAATTCTGTCTGTTCCTCATTGGAGTGGGTGGGTAGGAAAACAACCAAAACAAATAACAATAATTTCGTGAAAATAAGGAGGAGGGGAGGTGCCTGGGTCTCACTGAGGACCTTCATCCTACGCTACACGTCACCTTGCCAGATGAGAAGGAAGAGAAACAGAATTAAAAACTTGTGTTGCTTATGTAGAAGTGAGTGTGGTTCCACTACATCTGTTACATTTGCACAACACAATGTGCCTAAAAGTTACCTTTCCACTTGGTGCTCTTCAAGGGTTAGCTGCCAAAAAAGTGAATACAATTAGGGCCAAATTCAGCAAGTAGAAAAAGAAATATGATGGAAAGATGACAATGACTGGCAAGAGCTTAAGAATATCTTATTAGTTACCCCAAAAGCCACAGTGTAATTATTCAAAAAAAGAGTGACACTGATTACAGAAATGCAGCCAGGCTTACAAGAGAAGTGAAAGTATCTGTAATTTTTCAAATGCATATAACAAATGGAAGAAAGAGAAAGGTGAAAATTATAAGTATAAAACAGAAACTAGACATTGAGAAAACTGAGATGGGAAGCGAAAAGATATAATAAAGCAATAGCCAGAGCCAAAGAACAAGGAGGAATATTTTAAAGTCCATTAAGAACAGAAGGACCTTTCACAATGACATTAATCTATTACTGGATGAGAAGAGTTGTCTTGCGAGCAATAACAGAAAAGAAGACAGAAATCTAAGAAAAAGGCAGATGATCTAATTCTGCTGAGCAAAACAAAATCCCAAAATATGCCCTGCCCTCCAAAGAAAGATCATGATCCTTCCACTGTCTAGTCAAAATAGAAGAATAAAGCAAGATTTGGCTACAGTTTGTAAGATTGTAAATGGGGAGGTAGAATTTAGTAGTGAAGTGTTCTATTCAGCAAAGGCAAAACAAGATTGAAAGGTAAAGTAAGGCTTGAAAGATGCAGAAAACAAACCTCAAATAAAATTGAAGTCCTTATTTTGAGTTTTGCAAGGATCTAACCCATTGGCTAGTTCACTGTTTTACAAACGCTTCACAATCCACATTCCCTGCTCTCAAAGGGCTGATGGACTAGCATGACCTGAGGAGAGATTACAGTGCACATGCACATGTTGATTTATACCAGCGGGAAATCAGGCCCTCCAGGTTTTGGGAAGCACTGTGTTTTATTCCCATTTTTTGTTCCCTTACAAAGATGAAAGACGAGAAGAATTCAGAACTGGTTCCAAAGGTGCAGGTGCTCTGCACAGTTCTGCTGGGGGGCGGGCAATATTGGCAGGACCTCCTCACCACCGCTACATCAATACTACACCTTGGCTCATCAACCAGTGAGACCAGCTGCAGGAGAGACAGTTAGGAAGCTTCCTTTTACACTAGTCCAGACATTTCCTTTCCACTACCAATTAACTACCCACAACACAGAAAAGCTTATCAGCAACATCAAAGAATGCATTCCTCACTAACACACGGTATAGCAGATAACGTCTCTGGCTGCATCAGATTTTCTAATTAAGCGTGTGGGAGTGGGGGAAAGAACAGGCAAGGGGGGGACTAAAAAAAAAATTAAAAAAAAAAATCAAGCAGAGTGCACTGTGTGCTGTTAGCAGTCACTACCGTAAACTGAAATACAGGTACCATTAGCAATCTGCTGTCTGCTGAGCTGCACCACTCTGGGGCCTCACCTCCCAGTTGGTCTTTTTCGTCTGTCTCATAGAAAGCAATGTATAGAAGACTCCTTCCAGGAGTGGCAAGGTGAAGAAACAACACAACGATTGTACATGTGCCTTTGATACTTACCATTGCACAGTAAAAAATAAAGGGATCAGATAATGAAAGCTGTTGATTTAATAAAAAGACCATGTTGCTTTAAAAACAAAAGCCAAATGGAAGAAGCAAATAACTAAAGTGTAATAGGTTGAATTACTTATTAAACAGTTGAACAAATAATTCACTACAAGGAATTTATTAGATTAACTCGTATTTCCTCCCCCAGCACTTTAAAACTCACTTGAAAGTATCCAATTGAGTTGAAGGCAAATCTATTTCAACTCTCTGCAAGCGCAAGCACAGACAATTCAATATTTTCTTTTCAAGCTCTGTTGGTTAATTGAGAGTATTTACACATTTTTTTCTTTCCCGAATGAAAGAGCACACATGCACTTCCAACACAAATAATTGTGCATGTAGTTTAAAAAATTGTTGTCTTTCCGTATTTGTGCCAGCAAAACTTGACACCAGGAACATTCGCAGGAAGCAAACACAAAGAAGACGTCACTACAGATGAAGCAAATTAATTTTCAGATTTAACGTTCCCCAAAATACTGTCCAACTACAGACAGATCATTATGCTGAAGTATAAACTGTGAAAAATGAACAACAGAAAATGTGCAGTGCTTACTTTGCAAGCCTCAAATTGGGTAAATCACCTTAGGTCTTGCGGCTGTAGTAGCTGCATTAATTGCTCGAGATCTGGTTCCTAGATAAACTTTTCAGCATGGAAAACAAGTCTTTGTTTCATTATTAAATGCTAACACAAACTGATGGTGCTGTACAAAACAATCTTCTCTCGAAATTCCAGTAACAGCTCAATGGAGTTCAACTTGAAACTGGCAATCTCCATCATTCTGTTTTACACATAGGAGCCTGTCACATGCTGGTTTTTGTTATGTTTAAAAAGGAGTTAATATTCGGCTAATATGTTTATCTTTGCATAACATTACTGTCTATGTGCAGGAAAGAAAGAAACAGCTGTTGCAAGCCTAACCCTCACTCATTAATCTTTCATCATCTTGGGACTTCCAGCATTGTATTCTCCATTACAGCATCAGCTTTCTATTCAGCAGTGGTATCTGAGAGCAAATTCCCTACAAAACTGCCATTGAGACTTGCCAGATCCACCTGCAGTGAACCCTGGACACTGACGCTCCACAGACACCATCGCCCAGCAGAGATGGGGGCATGAGGTAGGCAGCATTTCTACCTTACCGAGGCTTGCAGTATCTGTCTGCTGGTGGCTGCTTGTTTCAATGGGAACAGGAGGCATCCTAGGCGCAGTATTCCCTCCCGGTAGCACAAGGAGCCATTTCAGCTCCCTTGTGTCAAACTGATGTTCTGAGGTCTGCTCTTACTCAAGCACTTGGCAAATACCCCGAACTTTGGAGTGCCCAGGTTACACCCAGAAACTTACAGATCCAGCAGCGGAGGACTGTCTCCTCCTGTTGCAATGGTCTGATCGTTGCACGATTTTCTTCTCAGCCTCCTTTTGGATGCATGCCCAAATCCACAGATGTGCACAGGAGGTAGATGGCACTAGAGGTGCCCTTAAGCACCTCAGCTGTTTCTTCGCACTGCCTCCCAGGTGTTATTAGCAGAAAACATGCATTGTAGAAACCACTGTAGGATTCTTTTTACACCATTTTTGGTTTTAATCTTTTCAAATTCTCAGGAAACCGAGTCAATGGGTATTTGGGAGTCAGAGTTGTATGACTTCCTCCTCCTCATTAGACTCTGTATTTATATAAACATACAGTAAAGCATATATTGGCTCTAAACATCTGTTTGTAGCATGTCAGCATTCACTGCTTGGTGGTAATAAAGTCACCACTCTGGCCAGTAATCATAGTTTTGCCCAGCTGACAAAGTATCACACATAGCTTGGCTCTGCCCTCGGCCTCAATCTTTTGGCGCTCAGGCCACAGGCACCAGACAGAGGAAAGACTGTCATATCTGTGCTGCAGACAGACTTCATCCAATGCCTCATGGACCATCTTTAAGCAGTTCTGGTTGGGTCTGTGCCTGACCTGTCACCGTTGCACTGACTTAGATATGAGGTAAATACAGTGAGAGCATTTAATTCCTCATGCCATGCTCTAATGCTAGGGAAGTAACTGCAGTATTACTGGTGCTGTTCCTTACCAGCTATCCATTACCACACACGCACACGCTGGTACAAATCTGTCTGGGCCACACTTAAGAACAGCATAAGCTAGTCGAGGCAAGAATTACGCAGTATTTCTTCTTCTTCTTCCTGTATAATTCTTGATACTTCCATAATACACACTATAAATTACTCATGCAAGCATACATGTAAGCCCACATAAACCAGTAATGTGTGTTGCAGAATTACTAATTCACATACCACTCACGTCAACAGAATTTAGCATAAGACTAAACTCCTAAAATGGATGGACCGATAACACGGTCCATCTTGAGGTTAATATTGGTCGTCTTTTCTACATATGTCCTTCATACTACCTTTCCTTATGGTGATCAGCCCAATGAGAATCAAAAGACACTCTTACCTAGCACAGTAAATGCAAACCAGTTTTCACACTAAGTAGAAAGAAAAAAAGCTCCAATATCTCCTTATTCTTTGTGCTAAGTGTGTTACACATGCTTACCTCACATGCATTTAATAGGTTGCCTTCATACTCCCTCCACGGAGCTACAGAGTCTCATGTTAAACAAGGAAGCTCCTGACAGCTTTCTGTTTCCTAGGGCAAGATTGCTCAACTAACAATAACTAAGATACCTTTTGACAAGTGCAGCTAAGAGCCAGTAAAGCTTAGTCAATCTGCATCAGTCTCTCTTGGCACCTTTCTTTCAGTTTCATATCTAAATGCTGGATGCCAAAGTCTCTTGCAATGATTAGAGAAAATTATAAAAAGGGAAAATAATGCAAAAGCAGAAATCATATTAATCAGTTGAAGGAAAATACTTTTCCAACTACAATTGTGGCTAAACCCCATAAATTAGATGACTGGAGTAATAAGACATGTGAAATGGCTTTTAAGTCCACTACCAGCTCCATGCAATAAATTTCAAATGACATCCAGGCTTTTAGTGGAGGAGATGATTTATTGCAGTCTGCAGGAAGAGAGCTTTCATGGATTATCTCTAAAGTGGCAAAACTCTATTCTGAATTTTTCAAAATTAGTGCAGCTCAGTGAATGTTACTGACAAGCAAGTCCAAAAGCACTTTAAAAAACCCTTTTTGTAAGAAAAATAGCAAATATACTTTAGAATACCCACAGATTTTGCTAAGGGAACTATATCTTGTATTTTCATAAGCCAGGAAAAAAAAAAGGCAGGATAATAACACTTGCTTCATATGTTGTTCACCTGGGCTTCCTACAACCAGAGGTATTTCACTAGTAAACGTTCTAAGGCAACATTACTCAGCTTTTGACCCTAGAAGTCTACAAAACAATTTGGCAGATAATGCAAGTTTCTCCCCAAACCTATAAACCTAAACGTACGCTTTCTGCTATTTTTGTCATTAGGCAATACGAGTGAAGTACTCGTGAAGTCCACAGAGTGAAGACCACAGAAATGCTCTCCAAAGACAGCCTGGAGCCTGCACGGTCCTGTTCCCTTCAAGCATCCAGAAATAGACTTATTTGCTCTCCTCTGGTAAAAGGAATCAGAGAAAACATGTCTCCACTGAAATTGCAGAGTGCCATAACTTCAGCGTATCAGAGTTGTAACGCTCACTGCAGGGCTCCTGCATTGCACTCAACTAGCGAAGCGCTGCACAGTGTTCTGGTTCTGAGTCCGTTCCTTTCTCCAGGGTGAAGACGGCTGGTAAGAGCCCTGGGATGCTGTCACAATTGCATTCCTAGGTACACCCGTCGTTCAACACTATAAAAGTAATTGTGTCTAAGGAGAGGATGTTCCAGGGGACAGGAATAATCCTCTTTGAGAGGCATAGGTGTACCTTGGCTAAAAGCTGTTAGACACAGCCCCTACTTCTGATTGCTTTACTATCTAGTGATAGTAAATAATTCTAGTAATTCTCAACACATGGGACACTGAATTTGTGTACCAATAGCAGTTAAAACTATGGTATGTTTGTGTTAAGTAATGGAAATGTTATATATGGAAAACATCATCTTACACTTTTCCAACACCTTTCATCCAGAATAGTTCTAAAATATTTTATGGACTAAACAGAGATCTAATTTCACTGGCATTCAGAGTAGAAAGTGAAAATCTATGCTTTAGCCAATTAATTTATATAGAAAACGTACAGTGGTGTGATCTAGTCTCCTGGGATAGAACGTGAGAGGATACCAAGACTAACAGCTCTGCTTTTACATGACTGTTAATGATTCTTTGGCTTTCATTAGAGTCTTTCCTACTAAAGACTAGCCATTAGCCTTTTAAAGCATGAATTCAGCAATGACCTGGATTAAGAGCAGTATTTCACTGACTCCACATTAGTTATAGCTCTGAGATTTACCCTCATCCAAAGTCTGATAGTAATACTTAGTTTATGGGGAGTTCTGGAAGCAATAAGGGATTCATACAGCCATCTCTTAAAAGGAAGTCCATCCTAACTGAAGACATGACTTACACCAAAACAGAGATGGAAAAAATAAATTAACAATTTTACTACCCAGACGATTCTCATCTGTTGTTGGTTTGTTTAGGTTTTTTTTTTTTTTAATGAGTTGATCACAGCATCTTTTATGAAGCTAGTCACAGACATTATCTTAGTTTTATAGACACAGAAACTGAGGTACAACTCAGTGAAATTACTGACTTAAAGTTGCTGGAGGGCCAATAACGAAGCCCCAAACAGAACTTGAAGTTTCTCACGGGTGTGCTTTAAACAGTCAGATACACTGCAGATAGCACTCATTTGAAAGTATGTGATGGGGGAGGGTTTTAGAATTCTATATAAAGTTTTTAAATCCTATCCCTACCTGGGTTCAAGTGAAGTCAGATACACATTCTTCTTCATCCTTGGCTTAGGGTATTCTGATACACACTAAACGTGTGTGTCTCAGTAATTCATGTCGCACAAGCCACACAAATACATCTATGGCAACTTCTCTTCATCATCAGGTAGAGACAAAACTGCTGTCACCAGCATGTCTTTTGCTGTCATCACTTAATAACCACATAATTTCCTAAATGCTCACAGAATTACAGGACTTAGTCTATCAAAGATCAGTTTGCATTTACTTTCTTGTAGGCCCAAGACAGAAGACATTTGCTCTGACTATGCAAATCTCATTCCTTGGATGATGGACCCAATTGAACATACAATAAAAAACATCCCTTATAGAGCTTTAAGTGTTAGAGATTATGTTAAATTGCAAATATTCACAAGAGGAACAAATGGACTTTATTATCCATGAATACATAAGCACACCACTACTGTTCACTTAAAATATTTTAAGTAAATTACAGGCTGTGTATCCAGCATTTTTTAGTTTTTGGTCATGTGTATATCTTATATTTTAGGCAATGCAGAGTGACCATGTTGTGCATAGTGGCAAAGTGATGATAAATGACAGTGTACTTAGTGCTATTGAAGAAAAAACAAGCTTGTGCATTTCTGTGAAAACTAAATGGAGAAAAATAACTTTGATATTCTTTTCCCACATCTTAAAAATATCTGTAAGCTTTTATCAAAGAAATGGCACAGGGAAGACAGTGTTACATGAATTATTTATAATTTCACATTGAAATGCATGCAGAAGTCTTCCCTTCTGACCTATGCATAGAGCTTCATTTGTACCTATTACTTCTGTAGAGCTCTACACCAATTTAATCCTCCAAACCAAAATCCCTACTATAGCCTGACTTTATAGGTGGGACCATGTCTGGAAGCATTACAGTAAGCAGATAACAGAAGGCTCTTGCCTGAAATGTCTAAATCCCTTTCTCATTAATGGGCAATATGCCGGCATTGACAGGAAAATTTATCTCAAAGTCTGTGATAAATCAGTCAGATTTGATCTGCACTATGTAAAATACACAGCCAACACTGATTAAATGAGTAGTGTAGTGCTCTTTCAATAGTGCATCAATGCTTTTCAGCACATAGGCATGGACAGCAAGCTCATAGTTATAAATGAAGGAAAATCATGACTTATGTTTTCAGTCACTGGAAGAATTCATTGCAAAATATGAACAGAGTGATGTGGCTTCCTTTCCCATTCCTGTCACACATGTCTATTAACATGTTTTGCTGGTCATTCATATTATTATTAGGTGTGACAATTCGGGGTGCAGAGTTTCACGTGCACTGCTGTGTCATTTTGGAACACTTTGTAAATGGGCTTGGATTGCCAGCCAGTAACAAATTTTTAATAAAAGGATTTTTTAAAAAGTAACTAGAGTTCTAATCCTCAGTCCTCTCATCTCTCTCCCTCCCTCATATTTCTCAACCCATCCCCAAAAATCAAGAAATGTCCAAGTTAGCCTATACTAGTGATCCAGAACAACCTGATTCATATATCTGACCATCCAAACACCAGAAGCAACCCACTGCCTTCGCTCTACAAGCGAGTCTACAGAAATCTTTGATCTACAAACTCTTGTAGACAATCAACTTTTCTAGCTCTCGTCTAGGCTCCTTCTCAATCTGCCAGTGTCATCACAGTAACAAGTAGCACATCTAGTATAAGCAAGCTCCCGTGAGTCCTCATCAGCACAAGACCTCTCTTCCAGAAAGTTAAGGAAAGGCCTGCAACCTCAGCAGCAGAGTTTGACACACTGATATTTACAGGACTCTTCTTTCCTCATATTGTTGAAATTCAAGATCAGAAGGAAAAGAAACCAAAAAGGGAAAACTTCAAGCAAATTTGCCAGACAAATTACACTTTCAGAATGATTTCTGAAATCACACATAACAGATGAGTTCCCCCACTTAGCCAAATTGTAGCCAAGACTCACTAAGACAGAAAGGTTCATTTGACACATTCAAGAAGATTTATCACATCCATCCCCTTGGACATGAAAGGCTTAAAGTGTGCTGGGGTAGGAGCAGGATGAGAAGATTCCTACGTTTCGGAGACATTCCCCTTATCATCCTGCTGGCCACAGATGCTCTGGCTACCCACAGGCTCCTTTCCCTCACTTCTACCTTGTAAGCTTCCAAACTTGGTCTTGCAGCTCAGGGTGCGTGAACCCTGTTCATGCGCATCTCGGGTGTGGACACTGCAAGAACAAACCCATACCACAGTTTCAAGAGCCCCACCACAACAGAAAGTAATAGCTGGCATCTGCCAGCTCCTCGGAAACCACTCTTTAATAATAGACAAATTCTAAATAAAACAATCTCTTCCACTGAGAAGCAGGACATGGAAATAAATCACAAAATCTGAAGGCAGAGAGAAATGAAATATTGCACCTCAACCCGTCCTTTGCTCAAGGATGGTCCCACACAATTTAAGGTTTCTCCTCAACTAGGACACCCAAGTCAAGGTAACACTGCAGATAAGGATCTTAATTCCTCAGGCTTTTTCCCTTCCAATACAGCTTTGAGGTTATTCCTCTTTCTCAACAGGGTTGCAGCTGAGCGCTTCCAGAGACTCTCTGTGTCGAGGTTCATTCAAGGCCCTGACTTATGTTTTAAGCTAATGAGATCCTGCCTGTAACAGTACCAGTCAGTCTAAGCACAGCTCTAAAATGCCACTGTAGGGGTCCCAGCCAGACTTAACGCTTTGCGAACTGCACTCAGACAAAATGTTCTCCTGGAAGAGAAAAGTTAGCACACGTAATGGAAACATTACATGTATTATGAAAAGTTTTATTCCAGAAATGGTCATTATAAAATCCCCAAGCAGCGAACAACGGATGAGGCTTGTTACTAGTGCTAAAGACAAGCAAATGTTCGCAAAACAGCCTGAGACAAATGTTTGGATCGGAGTGGTTGGAAACTATTCAGAATATAGATATTTACCTCCTCAGCAACAAGGGAAAAACCATAGGAAAGTGCAAGAAAAAGGAGAAAGACAATAAGAAAGGTTAGGGAAAATGAACCATTTTGAAAAGCATGGCTAGAGGAGAAGGTGTAAAATTGAGAGGGAGTAGAGTAGAATCAGGCCAAATAAACAACAAATGTCCCAACAATGAGGTCCGTTCATTGTGGAACAATCTCTGTCAGGAACTAAAGCAAAACCCCATTACCTGTAACACTTTTGCTCAGATATCACAGAATGGTAGAGGTTGGAAGGGACCTCTGGAGACCATCTAGTCCAACCCCCCTGCTAAAGCAGGTTAGCCTAGAGCAGGTTGCACAGGAATGCATCCAAGTGGGTTTTGAATATCTCCAGAGAAGGAGACTCCACAACCTCTCTGGGTAGCGTGTTCCAGGGCTCTGTTACCCTTACAGTAAAAAAGTTTTTCCTCATGTTCAGGTGGAACTTCCTGTGCTCCAGTTTTTGCCCGTCACTGTAATGAGCTCGTTAACACTAGAAAATCAAAACCTAAACTGAACCAAATGCTTGATGATGTAATACAAGGGGGAAACATTGCATAGACAGAACAATACTTCCATTTCTATCACTATAACAAGCCCTGGATGACTACGTCGATGTCCTGGTCTAGTTTGCAATATTCTGTGAGGAAGTAAAAAAAGAAAAGGGGGGATGAAGATGGGAAGAAAAAGGCTTAGGGAGAAGAACTCATGTAACAGGGAGAAGCAATAAACTTATTTTCTGTTTGTAAATTCAAAATTGAAAATCTTTTTAAGCTAGTGGGGTGGCCTTTGAGGTGAACACCAAGTACTACTCAGCAAAGGGAGATCTTGCTTGTGTTGTCTTATTTTTTACGGATGGTCTCCAATTTCCACTGAAAACAAAGGGACGTTCCCACGTTAATTCCAATGGAAAATTGGATTAGGCCCTAGAATAAACTAGGAATCAACTCTTGAAATTATTTTGACAGCCTTGAGAAATCAGAGGGAAGTATAAAAAATCAGGTTGCTTTCATTTATTTCCTTGCCCAACACTTTGCAGTCCAGCAAAAAAGATGCCAAGTTGTGTTAAGTTTGATTCCATTTTCTTTATTCTGCCAAAAGACCATATGACCTCCAGAGCCCTGAAGAAAATAGGATGCACGCCAAAGAATGAAAATCTCATAAAATCATGCATGGCACTTTTCTTCACACTGATGAAACTGCATGCATACTAAAAACACTAAATCAAAAGGATAGCAAATACCTTCACATTCAGACACTACATTCACTATGTGAAACATGCCAGAGGATGCCATGTATTGATCCATTCCATGAAGAATCCACAGGCATCGAGGTAAACTATTTTTGACATGTAGAATGAGACAAACTGTGCATTTGAAGAATGGCCTACCAGACACAAGTCTCAATGAAACTCAAGAAAACAATCATAGAATGGTTTGTGTTCGAAGGCACCTTTAAAGATCATCTAGTCCAATCCCCCTGCCACAGGCAGGGACATCTTTCTCTAGATCAGGTTGCTGAAAGCCCCATCCAGCCTGACCTTGAACAATTCCAACGATGGGCATTCACAACTTGTCTTGTCACTACAGGCCTTCATAAAAAGTCTTTCTCTGTCTTTCTTATAAGCTCCCTTTAAGTATTGAAAGGCTGTAATAAGGTCTCCCCGGAGCCTTCTCTTCTCCAGGCTGAACAACCCTAACTCCCTCAGCCTGTCTGCATGGTAGAGGTATTCCAGCCCAATCTTCAGAGAAGTAACAATCACAGAGTAATGGACCTGTTCTACACTAAGAGGACACAGAATCCTCAAGCACCCAGCTAAATCAGAAGCAAGAACAAAACTGAATCCTAGCAACAAATAGATGCATGATTAGTAGCAATAATACACCTCATTTGGTGATCCTGCCTTCTCTTTTAGTTCTCCTTGCAACCCAAAGTCGTCTGCCATTATCTGCTTATGACAACCCGTAATGGCATATGCACAAGCAATTTAGCTATCAGGTAGCCAACAGCTGCAATTGTCAATGGTCATTTCTTAAAACTGACTGAACACCAGGACAAATACCCCAGGTACAGAAGCTTAAAGATTATTTTAAATAACAAACTGTAAAGGTAATAATTATACAGAAGCTATTGAATGGACTTCCTAAGTTTTTCAGAGTCTTAGCTCCAGGAAGAGCTTTGTTCAGCTGGGGCATTATACAAACCTATGGAAAAAAAGATGGAGTTCGGCCCAAAGAACTTTCATTCTAAATAAATAAAAAACCCAAAACCTGAGTGACAGAGAGGAACCAGCAGATAACTCTAGTAAATATGAGAGAAGAGGAGAGGTCAGGACACCAGCAGACTAGCAGCTGGCAAGTTGGCTTGCTCAGTTTTTAAATTTTTCCGTTAATAGGCATCATGAAAAGGGAAAGTATGAAAACAAACAGTGTATATGTTTATGAAAAACTCTTTCCAAATGGCATGCTGTGGACAAAAACACAGACATTTATTGAATCTTTAATATGAAGGATGCAGAAGCTGACATTGTAGGCCATAGTGAAGCAAAAGTTGTATTTCAGTAGTGAATAAGAGATGGTTAAAAAAACTGGCAGAAGCCCAAAACACCTTGGAAATGAAGATAAATAGATTACACATGATACAATAGGAAAGAGAGACAGAGAAGATACAGAGAAAGGAATGAGCCGGAAAAAAATACAGGGTAGCAAAGTGATTTTTATATCAACATTACAGGTGAATTTAAGTGGATTGTTTTTCAGAATATGTTTTCTTGCATATTACATCATCTTATATACGTGCTAAATTTATAATTACCTTATAATTACTCAATCATTGAGTTTTAATTAAGAAAGTACTCTGAAGAAGAAAGCACATGGTTGCTTGCATTTATGCTCCCTTCACTATGAAAAATTCTACAATCTAATTTTTGTAAATGTGTGCTTTTCTATGCTGAACATTCTCCATGTCTGGTAGAGAAATGGGAAGTGAAGGAGGACAGATGTTTCTGCTTCCAACATCCCCCTCAAAATCTTCACCTATTTGCATATTGAAGCAAAAGTGATCCCATCTCCACAGGAACAAATGTAGTTTTAAGAATTCCTCTTGGAAATCCATGCCTCATTTTTTCTTTGTTTAAGCAACATGAGGAATGAGCAGAAGCAGCTCCAATTTCTTTCATGAATAAGTTCCTTCATTCATCCTTTTCATGGTACAATATAGGGAACTTTAAAAGTTTCAGTCAATAGCTTGGTCAAGCAACCAGATCTGAACTCTGATATTAACAATTCAACCTTCTGAAACTAATGAGTCATATTATAACTGGCAGTAATTGTGGTTCACTTCCCATAAAAATGTAATCTGAGGTTGGTTAAGTCATTAAAAATCAAAAAGCACAAATAAATATATTTTACTGTTGCATATGAGTTCTTAAACAAGAGACATGCACCACGTAACAGGCTTTACATATTTTAGATAATTGAGTTGCTCCATGGGTAGTGGTCACGGTTACGGTCTCACACTACACTGCTGTCTGTAAACACAGTTTTGGTGTCTAAAGGAAGGAACAAGGGGGTCAAAAATACTGGAAAGCTAGACTGAATAATGCTGTGAGCAAGTTAGGGCTACTCTAACATGAAAGCTTGTCCAGCACATTTTGGTGCAAGTTGGAACAACTCTCATGCTTTTATACTTTACTAGTTGGATTACATACAAGTGAGTACCAGTATTTTCAGTTAAAGAAAACTCCAAATTGGGCAACAGCAAGAAATTTTACAAGCTTGTTCAAACTTCAACAGGATGCTTTTGTTTTTTAAAATCTAAAAAAAATGCCATAAAAGCTAAAAACAATCAAGTAAATTATTTTCCATCAGTTTTAGTCTTTTATACGCACTTAAAATTTCCTGAAAAAGAAATTGAAAGTTTTATTTCCAGTGAGTCAAAGAACCATGTTCAACACATGACATTTTCAGCCATTTTAAAATTAAACTGGCAGACGTAAAATCTGTTCAATCCAGTTTAAAATAATTTTCCCTCTCCAAATTTTGGAACAGTGAACAAACAAAAATGAACTCAGTTATTCAAATACCTGCGTAAGTCCAAAATATTCTGAATGAAGAACAGCCCTCCCAAACTTAGCAGAGATCCCATTTACGTTATTTTCCTTTGCTTCTGCATCTGACTGTCTCCAGATACTTGTATCACATGGAAAATGGTGTTAATACCAAGGTTGAAACACCAGTCAGTGTTGCTGCTGACTCTTTTCCTGCTGTGAATGGTTACATCAGGCTTTCTAAAATAAACAGCAGGATCATACTGTCTTTTGTACTACTTACATCGGACACTTTACAAGAGATAAACTGCTTTATATTAATGGAAAAAGAGTTTAAAATTACATTTTAATATGGAAATGCACTTTTCTGTATAAAAAATTCAGTGAAATTCACATCCTCTGTTAAATGTTGAAAAAGAGAGGGTAAGGACAGCAAGCTAATTTTATACCTCGGTCAGATCTGTTTAAGTTCATTTATTTTTTACAGGCAGGTTCTGTGCCTTATGTCTTACTGCTAAAATAGTTCATTATTTAGATGGTCAAATGCTCCTGTCCTTATGAAAGTCCTTGGGGCCATACATCACCTAAGGTACCAGTTTTAGAAGCCAAATGTCCTTGCCCTAGAAAGGGCCTACATGATGGCACAGCTACTCTCCGCAGCAAAGAGAGGTTTGAAAACTGGAAGTATGCCGTGGCCTGTGACCCGTGTCATTTCTGTCTACGTTACTAAACGCAGGCAGAAACAAGTCAGAAATGCTTCTCCATGCGTAGGACCATGAACTACTACAGGCATTAGTTCCTCTCACCAGGGAAACGGGAGTTAACATCCAATGAGTTCTTGTTTTCCGCTGCAAGCCTCTGCAAAGGGCTGTGGGCTTGTTCAACATCCTAATGGCTTCTGATTTCAAACATATGGGAGTAATGCAGTCAAGTTCATGTTAAAAAATGAGAGGACTTAGGTATTCTAGGCTCTCCGGAGGAGTCTGGGATTTCCGTCGTTTATAAACTCCCCATACCAAGACACTTCAGTCACAACATGACAAATCTGGTCAGATGAAGATGCCTTAATATTTGTTTGTGGAAGGCCAGAATGGCAATGAGCATACGCAGGAATGAGCACATCAAATGTAAATAACAAAATGGATACCTGAACCACCAAGTGTGATAACAGCTAATATTTAGGGTCATCGGCACTTAGCAGCAGCATTCACTCACAAGACTGCTGATTTATGACATCCAAATCAATATATTCACAGCTCATAACAACACTCCATTCATTCTTCTGAACTAGAGAATGATATTCAAAAAAGCTCAGATCCTTCTCCCATACTCAGCTGGAGACCATGAATTATTTAATTTCTTGGTTGCCTTTGTATGTGTAGTGGGGGGACCTAGTTTTCATTTGGCTTGACAGTTATATCATGCTGTATGTTTCTCTCCCAAAGCCTTCATGCAGTTCTTGATGTGAAATCTTAACTTTCTGTAGGCAACTTATTTCAAATTAAAAGCTGCATGAGTTTTTGTCAATATAAGACTTCATATTTAATTTTCCCTTCATAGTTCACAAAACAACTATTTCTATAATTCATTCCATGTTACTTCATAGAGAAGATTACTATTGCAGCATACACGCATCAAAGTCATCTTTTCTCATCAACAAAATGTTGTTTGTAGCAGCCACACATCAATGAAACTTCTTCAAGCCTGTGACTGTTGCTTTTTCATAATTATATTTTCTAATCCCCCTTTACACACGAGAGCTCAATTCACTTCCTGGTACAATGCATTAGCATCCTCTTCAAATCCATTAGCAGTACGACAAGATTCAGAGCATCTCTCCCTCCTCAAAATAGTGTGTTATTAAGTTACCGTACAGCAGGCTGAAGACTATGAATATTTTAAGTCCACTGACTGTATCAAATCAGAGAAATCAACCCTCCTAGTCTTTTACCATATTGGCAATATTCTAAGAGACACTTCGGGGCTTTGTTAAACTTGTGTTGCTGGCACAATGATATATGGCATACTTAATAGAAAGATTTAATATGTAATATGATGGTAACAGCATAATCTCTCCAGTCATCTTCAGCTCATAGCACCCAACAATGGGTGACCTCAGCCTACCACTCGGCCAAGTCAGCCCCAATATCTCAAATATGTTTGGTAAAACAAAACTAATTCATCTAATGAGTTGCCGTTAGGAATTATCAGGTGTCAAAGATATTATCAAAACAACTAGTAGGATGTTTCAAAGCACTTTGTAGAGTCTAAAAGTGCGTTGATATATACTACGGTCCTTCTGGGTTTTGTTTTGTCCTATCCCCACAAAAGGAACATTCATTTTGAAGCATTTGAGACATTTTACTGAACCAGTTATCAAGCATTCATACTAGAACTCATTTAGCCTTTTTGAATTAATGGGCAAATTCTGCCTTTGAAATGAACAGGGCAAAAAACACGGATTGTCCTGGTTTGCCTCCTTTGCAAACACAAGTCCAAAACAAGGCTGCAAACTGATGTCCAGCAGAAGTGCAGAAGATGCAGGTGACCTCAGTTAATTCCCAGGTCTCACAGGTTCCACCAGCAACAAATTACAGAGCTTTTTCAAAGGCATCAGCAAAAAGAACCCTCTTCTAGAGATTTTCCATGCCAGAAATCCAAGTGGGTTTACATATTCCTCCAGGTGGCATATGGAGCCTCTATGTTTCAGTCTAAGGGCTTCGATCCAATAAGATACATGCAACAGCAGCTCAGCTTTTCATGGTGTTCTAATGCATAGCTGTGCAATGGGTTTGAGGCATTCTGCTTGGCAGTAATCACTCTCCCAATGTTCAGAGTGCTGATGGAGCCACATTAGTCTCCTTAAACTTCCATGTGAGCAACATAGGGTATGTGAGCAGAAAGCAACACATGCTACAGCATCAGTTTGTCCTTTCCTTTTTATTCTCTCCACTCCACAGCCAAGGAAAATGGTTTCATCTTTTTTTCAGCATAAGCTAGCCTTTATTTTTATTCATTTTTTTACTACTTTCACTATTTCAAAAGCCACAATTTTTTTTTCTGCTGCACCTGGGAAATACTTCTAAAAAGCTTTAAACAACAGAAAAAACCCGCAACCAGTAAGTAGTTGTATATAAAAATGTTTAAACGAGATAACTCTTACTCTCAGATAAAGAAATTCTTTTTCAGAGTGGACTTCTTTTCTTCCCAGTTTTACAGCTAACATGCTTGAAGCAAATTAAGGGTGAGCAGTTTACAATCATTAGAACATCTTCCTCAGACTGAATTTGAACACTTCAGATTTCCAGCAGTTTGCAATATCCATTAAGCTATAGTTATGGGTCTGGCATGCCTTGGGTTCCTACAAGACAGCAAGGCTTCTGCTGCACAAGATGCCTTTTATGAAAACAGATGCTGACATACCAAAACCAGCAGGAATTCATCAACTAAGAACAGCCAAATGCTCTCTCATAGGAAAGTTGCCTTTCTTGAGCTGTGTCCTTCTTTGGACCACACCACGTGAAATGCTCATAAAATAAACAGGATCAGTTATTTATTCATTCATTTCATTTAGTTAGAAGTCATCTATATCATATTTGAAATCATATTAGCAGTTGCATCTGACACAAAAGTAAGTACTTTTGTAGCACTTTGTGAAGGTCCTGTCCTATCATCAGCAAATTTGCAATCTACCCGTCAGGAAAATTGACCACTGGGTAAAGACATAAACCACAGAACAAATAAATGAAATAGAAATACGATGTCAAGGTTTAGGGGACAGAATCGCTGTTCCATTATATTTGAATTCATTTCCCCAAATTCAGAGAGCACTGAATGGAAAAGGTTTCTACTTATCACCTCCAATTTAGTATCACAAATTGCACATAATTCAGTACTGTCTGCTGAGAAAAAGAGAGCGCATGAACTGGTAATCAGCAATGCAGTTCCCAATAATCAGCCATATCAGCCTCCATCAAAGTACAGAAACTAGTGCCCCTCATCATATTCCATGCTTTCCTTCCATTCCCCTTTTACAAGGCCTGAATAAGACAGCAGCCACAGCGAGACATTAATCTCACTAGTTAGGAGTAACAATAACAACTATGCACAAATAGCATCTTTCCCATCTTCTCAGTATAAGGCATATAGACTTCAAAGAAATTCCTGTTATTAAAGCCATGACATACCATACAAGAATAAAACAAAGAAAGAGTTGGAAGCAGCACGGAACAATCCAGTGGTGACTCACAGTGGGGGTTATCAAAGCTTCTTAGTAGCTGACCTGATAATCAGGTAACAGAGTCTGGTCAGAAAAAAAACCCCACTCATCTCATATCCAAGTACTGCAAGCATTCCTACATTTGGTAAAACACAAGTGTTAGAAGGTATACGTACTGCATTTATGGCTTTTGTGTGTTTACTCAGCATGCATATTTGCTTTCACATGCAGGCATACCTCTATCGCAGAAGAGCAGTTGCACTTTTTACAGCTTTAAAAAGTTTTGTGCCTCTTACCGGCAAAGGTAATGCATTTGAATGAAAAGAAGATTCACTTAATGGGGTTGATAATCTACAGACCATCTCTGTAATAACTCATAACTTGCAGTGATTCAGTGGGAATCAAGACAATCACCCTAGAATTGAGTTTCGTCTGTAGAACTTGACGACAGACTATGTTTCACAATGTTGCAGTATCATGAATTCTTGACTCCTATCCTCTGAGAAAGCAACCCTCTCTATAAATGTTGGCTAATGAAGCCTTTCTTAATTGCAATAAGACCAAGAAACATGTCCCCATTTGATAAAGGAAAAAATGAGGTCTGAAAGAGTCTTTTCAGCATTTCAGGAATAAAAGAGCAAATGCTTTAACAGAGAAGACCAGCAGAATTACCCTCATTTTGCTAAGGTTACTTAGCAAAATCACCCAGTTATCTCTAGACACGTCTTTTACACCAAGCTGACCAGGCAACTCCAACAGACTACCACTACGCATTCACCTTTCAACCACACAGCACCTTGTACAACAAACCTCATGAGTGGACCAACTGTTCATATGTTTCATGTGCCTAAGAAATCTGACACATTCAGGGCATATCATGCGTAGTACATGTGCTACAGACATCTGCACAGCTTCAGATTCAGACACATCACTGGCATACCAGGCAGCATAATTTTTTTAGTGTTCAGTACGAAAAGTTAGCAACTAATCTTCTAGGTGGAGCAGCAGATTCAAAATGCAGTGCTGCCCTGGTTTAATTGTTCACTCACTGTTTGGCCACCTTCATATCTTCTCCACTCGCTTCTTTTCTGGCTTTTTTATTTCATGATAAGCTTCACAAAGCGGTAACCACCTGTTTGTTGGGGTTCCTGATATGCAGGGCTAGGAGCTATCGCTCATCTGAGCATTTTCTGAGCCACCTTCTGATGAGAACCAACAGCATGAACAAAGTACAAACCTGGCAGAAATCACACTGTCTTGTAATCACATAATGGGATTTAGAGGTCTCGGAAATTCTAAGCACAAGTTACAGAGTGTTGCTCAACTGCCTAAGCACAGGTGTCTAGTGCTATTTTAGACGTCATACAAAGTGCTATTTTTAGGTGTCATACAGCAACTTACATGGCTTTTACCTATCTCTCCCAGATAGCGTGGCTATCCCATACATCCCTTGTCGTATTTCACAGACCCATGCAGATGGCTCAGATATCCTTGGACATCTAAAATGGCACTCAGCATTCACAGTTAGGCAACAGAGACTACTGGAATATTTGCTACACAGTTACATCAGAAAACAATGAGGGAGATCCTAGAGACTCCCTTCTAGTGGTGCGCAAATAACTTCGTTTCTCTTGTTTTCCCTAGTCGGCATGCAAGTGAAATAGCATTTCTTTAACACTACATTCGAAATCATTATTTAAGCCTCACTTAAGTCCTTTGACCAAGAAAAGAAGCAGATAAACATTAGTGCCATTATTTCCTCTGGATCTTATTTTCAGTAGACCTTGAATGTGGTAACCAAGAGCTTTTGTACCTATTCTCGCTCATTTGGAACACAAAGGCAGACAGACATCAAGGTGCAGATATTTTGAAGTTATTTAGACACCCAATTGTTCAGTGTTCCATGCTCTGGAAGTCTCAGGCCCCCTGAAGTAGCAGTTATTGGCCACTCATTGTGCTGACAAATAATTTGTAGACATGTGCTGCAAGTCAGATGAGGGTTAAAAATAAACACTCACTTTCAGAGGACTACTTAAACCAGCTCACTGAATAGATTAACAGTGCATGGCTGTACAAACAGATGTATCAGCACAACTGACAGGGCAAGAGCCTGTGGTTTGGGGTGGGACTGAGCAGCTGTGGCTGAAATGCCTCAAGTTCCAATCTCCTCTTCAAGTTACTTAAACTTTGAGCATACCTGAGAAAGTCTGGCCCTTGATTCTTTAAAAACGTGCAGAGTTTTTCTCCAAACAAAATAGCAAATTATGAAACCAAAGAAAACTTGTCAGAGTGTGATTGCAGCAGATAGCATGAAAGCACTAACACAGTATTTCTAATGAAAAGGAACACTGTGATCAACAGCATTCTGCATGAATCAGAACAGTCTGGCAATGGAAATTAATAAAATTAAAAGTCTCATCTTCTTTCCCCTCTCTCCCTCCTATCTCTATACAATTCTGTCATACAAAGTAAAAAATGAGAAAGCAGGAAATATTTAGTGAAGAAGGTAAATCTTACAAAATAGCTGAAGTTTTTAGAAGTTATTATTATCCTTTTGCACATATTAAAGATCATGAACATTGATGGAAATTCAAACTGCCTTTCTGTGCCCTTTGAACTTAATTGACACCAATGAGTATAACTATGCAGATACAATATAGGTGGATTAGTTTTCAGCACGTTCATTTATTAGCAGCATGCTGCTATTATCAGCAAGGTGAATCAATAAGCATGAAGTACACTGGGCTGCGTATGTGTGACTAATACAGAACAAGTTCTACGGCACTCGGAGCCAAGGAATGCCATGCTGTTGCACAGGTCTTCTAGTCTATGTCCTAATACGAGTGCCAAAAACATCCACTCCTTGCAAAATGGATAACTTATTCAAAAACAGTTTGTTAATAAGCAAATTCCTATGTCAGAGGGGAGAGCTTGCAAAGCAGAGCAGCTAAGGATTCCACGCCTTTGCCAACAAGCGCTGCAGCAAATGGGAATTTCTCATTAATTTCCGTGGGTTTGTTTCAAGTCCTTCACGATGAGAGGACTTATTCTATCTCCAATTAAGATACACGTCACTTCAGTCATCGCAATCTATCTAAATGGTAAGGGTAATAATGCATTAGCAGTGTGGTAGCTTACCCATTCATTTCAAACCAGCAACAAGAAACAATCGTTTTTAGTAATCTAGAAAGCCACCACAAGATATTTTCTCTGGAAACTGCCGTGCACGTGTAATTTGATCTTAGAATTGGTCCTAAAGGAGCAACGACAGTGACATTCAATAATTACTTTGTACTTCAGTCACAAACTCCAGTAATGCTTAAAATGAGGTAAGTCTAGACCACTACTAGTTTCAATATTTTATATAACTAAGTATAGTGTCCTAATTTTCACTTATCTCTGGTCTTGCATCCAGTATTGTAGTCAGGGATTCGACCTTGCAGTGCTTTCATTTACAGGTCTCCCTGCAAGGCTACACTGAGATGCCCACAAACACTACCACCAGCCCTTGGATAGCATTTTCCTTGCAGTCCAGCTACAGTGAGTGGAGGTGGAAGAGGTGTGTTCCTTCACATTCCAGAGAGAAATGCTAAGCAGAAGCAGCAATAGGACACAAGGAAATGGAATGAAGGTGCATGAGGGAAAGTTCAGATTGGACATTCGGAGAAGGTTCCTTACTGAGAGGGTGGTCAGTCACTGGAACAGGCTCCTCAGGAAAGCGGCCACAGCATCAAGCCTGTCAGAGTTCAAGGAGCATCTGGGCAACACTCTTAGTCGTATAATTTAGTTTTAGGTAGTCCTGTGAGGAGCAAGGAGTTGGACTCTATTATCCTTATGGGTCCCTTCCAACTTGAGACACTCTATGGTTCTATGATTAATTCAGGCATCCTTATGTAACCTCTAAGTTTGTTCACTGGCTACAGAAGACAAGCTTCTCTAAGCTAAGGTTAAGCATTGAGAATAGCCTTAAAGCATCTGATTTTCTCATTTGCATTTGGTACATGTTAAAATAAAGGAAATGATAATTTACTCCAAGAATGTAGCAAAAAGAGGATAAGTGTCCTAAAATTTGTCCTTTGTTGGTTGCAGCTCCTTTGTCCTACTGGAAAAGTACACTGCAGTTGCTAAATGACACAGGTTTATAAATACTCCTAGTCCTAAATGGGAGCACTGTTCATTGCAATCAAAAGCCATAACAAATTGCAGACATCCTCAAGTTATAAGAGGCCTTTCCAAATAATGTTAGCTTCCTTGTTCCACAGAGCAAAGCATCTTGTGTAGCCTTTTCTACAAGTTCATAGGCAGTGGCAGCCTAACATAACCAAAAGTTGACATCACCTTCTTCAAGAAGGGCTTTAACATCAAATATAGAAGTCATTCAGTCTGCCTCTCTCTCTCTCTCAAATTTTATGTTGTGATGTCATTATGGCTGGGGCAAAACTCACACATATGGAAGTACCTATACACATTCTTGAACATTACAAACCAAGTCAACAGTACTCAAGACTACTAATCAGCTAACTAAAACTAAATCTCTTGGGACTACTTATTCCTCCTGCTCCTCATTTTTTTTAATGATACCAAGAAGTGTGTTAGATCTTCTGAGAAGTGTTTTGGGTATTCTGTGAAGGAGATAGGTCACTGAATTTGTACCAAATGTAATTTTACAGCAAATTTCCACAGAAGTCTAGCACATGTTGAGTTTAAGACGAGCCACTTACCACGTGTGAGTTACTCTGCACCCAGAGGACATACTAGAAGAGGCATTGAGGATAACTAAATAGGCATTTGATTGCAGCATTTGGTCTATTATCTCTAAGTTCAAAAGCCAAAGGGGTTTTCTGGTAATGTATTGGCACTGGACCATGCTAGAGAACTCCTGAATGAATTCACATTTTTAAACCGCTGTTCTAGTGCCTTTGCATTAACATGTTTATTGCCTTGCAGTAATCAATACAGAGTTTAGTAAGTCCATATCATATTCATTATCTTGCAAATGTAACAACTGGCTCTAACATTAAAAAAAAAAAACAACCCTTACAGTTTCCTATCAAACAGCAGCTAGTTTCATGAAAAGATAACTTGATGAGTTAAAAAAAGTTAAACATACAATTATCTTAACTGGGATATTTGCTGCAGGACTTCAGATAAGAACACCTGGGATACTCATGCAGAGCCCATTCAAGGTTTTTGACTGTCTTGGTGGTCTGCTCTACTCTTCTGAAGCAGTCTTGTCTCAGTTTAGTTTATCCCTTATTATTATTTTCTGTTGTCTTGAGTCACTTCACAGTTTCCTCTGAAAAAGAAATAAACTCTATATACATTTTTACCATAATTCTAACTGGTTTGACATTTACTGTATTTCTAGCAAGCAAGTCAGAACCTGTGCTAGGAAAATTTGAGAATTAGTAAGTGCTTCTGACTTCAGTAAAGATAAAAGTCAAAATCACGAATAAAAATCCTGACTAATAATCAACAAGTTTCCTTTTGGTTTTTGACCATTTTAACTCATTTTCAACCTCTACTGAGATGACGTTTCTATAACTAAAGCTGGAAATTTCTATTACGGAAACATCAATACGAGATGTTTTGACAGTTCAAAACCTTCTCCTCGCACATACTCAAAAATTTTTAATTTGAAAAGGCTATCCAATAAACCTGTTCACAAAGCAGTTCATAGTTTGTGAAAACAGCCATTTTTTATTAAGAAAATTAATTTTTATGATACAACATGGGCCAAAAGGTCATACGTGCCAGACTGTCAAACACAAGGGCATATGGACTGGCCTTCACTTGTAGAGGAAGAAAACCTGAGAATAATTCATCAAATATAACCAGTATCCATATTTTAAACAAGCATAATCTGGGATGGAGTGTCTCTTACCACTTGCCTGGAATGAAATGCTCGTCCACTTACACCCCTTTTATTCACCATGCAATTGTTATCTCGAATCTCTGGCAATGAAAGTCTTTTTAAATACCCACAGCATCACATATTCTAGACACAGATGCATCTAGTTTCACTCTTTACATACGAGACTCCTCATCTCCATCACACACCTTGCTGCTTTACCTCCTCCAGCTCCTAGGCTGGCAGCACAATGCCACACTCCAGAATCCAGCAGCTGGACCCAGCTGCATGGCTCACAGGGCAGTAATGTCTGGTACAGGGCTCCCAGTGACAGACAGATGCTGTACCTCCTAACAGCACACTGCACAGGCAGGGAGCCTTGATGAAAAGCAAACTTCTTCTGGCTGCAGGCCTTTCGTGTCACATAATCCGGTGCAGGACAACAGGGAGAAAAGGATGGGACAGAGAAAGATCTCCCATAGTCACATGAGTTGGCATACAGAGCTTCACACATCAGGTAAGGAAAATCTTCAGAAGCCCGTATATGGCTCCACCAGCCACATGTAAATGTGCAGGGTAGGTGAGGAATGCTACGCCTCCCTGCTGCAGATACCTAAGCAGGCAGTGTGAAACACTCCCGCGGCGTTCCACACGTTCCATGTTTAACTCTTCGTACTGTATCTGTGCCCACCAGCTTTTAAATGCCCCTAATTTACCATTCTTTCAATATTAACACACGGATTCTGACTGCAAAACTTACAAGTTTGGGATTTTTTTTAGAAAAGAAAAAAGAGGAAGTAGACATATGAATTAATTTCTACAGAGACGCTAACAAGCTAAATACTGCTTTGACTTTATTGTCAGGGCGGAAGCTTGCACTCACTTCACAGACCTGACAAGAAAGCAGAATCACTTTTTTGATGAATGCATTTAAATTCTTCCATCACTGCAGTGAGCTCATGAATTGTTTCGAAACCATGCACACGGAAGAGGCCAGAACCTTTCAGAAAATTGTGTTCTCTTTCTTAATAGATATAGCAAAATGCAGCAACCGCAAACAGACACAAACCCAACTTTCCTCCCTACACTTTTGCACATGTCAAGCTTGCAAAAAGTTGACATGTAGATGCAAAAAATCAGGTATTGTCAGACATTGCTCCCAAACAAGAATCTACATAGCCATGTTTTAATCTAGCTGCCAAGTTTCCACCTATCTACATACACTAGGTGAATGCAACATCCACATGTAAGTTACAGTTACAGAATTCCAGCAAGCAACACTGTAAACTATAGCCTAGTATGATCAGAAAATACCACGAAAGGACAAATGAAGGAAAGACATTATTTCTGCTTCACCTGTTTAAATGTTAATACGGGCTTGTAGTAATGATGCTTTCCTGTGCGTTCTGATCATGCTGTAGAGAAGTTGCAAACACACATTCGGGTACACCAGGCCCCATCAAAAGCATTGATTTTGAAAATGGAGGATAACGTAGTCTCGCCTGTGATGTAGTCAATGTCAAAAATTGTAAGTACCTTAAAATATCTGATAAACAGTATACAGCTCACACATGCTCAGACAGTAGGCTGGTTAATATTTTATAGTATATCTGATAAAGTTAACAAAAGAATTTAAGTCAGAGTGGAGGCATACACTGAATATTTCATCACCTTCTTAATTGCAGAATACAGACAAGACAATTTTTTCCCTTTGGGAAAAATAAATGTTAAAAGTTATTACTGATGGGAATCAGTTTGGCAATTAGGTTAAATCCAACTGAAACCAACCAGAATTGGAATGCTGAAAACATCACAGAGCTAAAACATATTCACCCGACTCTATTAATTTACATGATGAAGCAGAAATGTTGATAGCAAAGCTTCTGTAACTCAGCAAGCTGAGGTTACATTAACACAGAAGAAAATACTGCTTTGTGCTTTTTTCTTGTAGTTAATTTGCAGGCTTCAGAAGCTGCTATTCTTTTGCACAGCAGACAATATGATATACCTAAGGCTTTTCATTCCAACTTCTGATTTAAAGGTCTTCAGCTTGTGCTACAGACCTTAGCCTTGAAGCCAAGTGCAAATTAGCTTTAAATCAATGAAGCTGATTAAAGCTTCATTGTGCCTGAGCCCTTTAATAGAAGGGGAAAGGGGGAGGGGAAAGATCCACTTGAACATGGCAAAAGAGCTGCCTCTCAACTTGGAACATATGTAATGCTTTTCAGCTCCACTTTACCCTGACAAAACCATGAAGGGTTTAAGGCCTTTTACCTGCTGACAGGATGAAACCAAAGTCCCAATTCAGTGAGAAAGGCCAAGAATCAGAGATGTTGCTATGCAGGCAGAAAGTAAAAGCTTGCTTTCAAAACTAGTGGGGGAAGAGAAAAGGGTAGATGCAAGGAGATAGACATCAAAACATCTCTCCAGAACAGAACCAGGGAATAAGCCTCCCACCCTGCTGTAGCAGCATTTTTGTTTGGTTTTTTAAATTATTTATTTATTTATTTAATACAGAAGTTCCTGTTTAGAGAAACAAGCTGTAGGCAAGTTGCAGTGCTATGAAAGGAACTAGCTCTTTCACGGAGTTCCATTCTCAAAACAAGCCACTTGTCTCCAGGGGCTCTCTTTCACTCGGAATGCAGACAACCTGCCAGATTCACCTTTAAAAAAACAATAACAGTACCAAATGAGAACAGGGGAAGATCCTTACGCTGCTTTGAATACCACCGTGGGAATCCACATTGCACAAACGCTGGGATGGCTCTCCTTTTTCCCGACCCTTCTATTTAGCACAGCCCAAATATGCGTAGCTTGAACAAAAAGGATGATAGGAGGGTTTTTTTTTTTTTACATACTTATTTGGGAATCTTCACAAAAGCTTAAAACAAAAATAAAAACATTGTACTCTAAGATACCAAAATTCATTTCTTCCACCAAAGTAGACAATGCTCAGCATACTGCTAATTTACGCTCCGAGCACCAAGAAAAATTTTGTCTCACTCTCCTGTTTGAAATCTTAGCCTTGAAGACGAATTTCTCCTATGACGGCAACTCAGTCACCGTAAGTCCCTCAATCTCTTACTTTTCACCTCCAGGCATAAAATAAGAGACAAGAATGCTAAAAGTCCTGACAACATAAGATGCTGCAAAGGGGAAATCATTCTGCAAGACCTTGAAAAGATAAAAAAAATACAAGCCGCAACAATCATATTTAAGATAAACAACTGAATATTAGAGCAAAGAGGAGGATTAACAATACAACCCAGTGTTTGACAATTAGATGTTTGAATGTATGATCTGAAGAAATGAAAAACTGATGTGAAGAAAGTGATTCTCGATAACTTGCTTGGTATGCAAAAGTTGACCTCTTAAGTTAGCCCTACTTCACTTACTCTTCCTGATTTATTTCTGATACAATCATTTTGAGTGGATGCTAATTTAGCAGTAGCAAAACATGCTGCTAACTTAAAGTAAGTCACAATAGATGGTACCGTTTTATCACAGAATATTAAAAACCTGCCATGAGGATTCATTTACCCAGAACTTATTTTTTTGGAAGATAAAACAAACTTCACAGACAACTTAGACTTCAGGATTAAAAGTGGGAATTCTCTTAGAACAGAGCTCAACATGTGGATGATCTACCAGCTGCAGTGTCCGATTCCCTAATGTTACCACCTGCATTTAAAGAATCACAGAATCACAGAATGGCAGGGGTTGAAGGGCGCTCTGGAGACCATCCAGCCCAACCCCCTGCTAAAGCAGGTGTGCCTAGGGCAGGTTGCACAGGAATGCGTCCAGGCGGGTTTTGAATATCTCCAGAGAAGGAGACTCCACAACCTCCCTGGGCGGCCTGTTCCAGGGCTCTGTCACCCTCACAGTGAAGAAGTCCCTCCTCGTGTTCAGGTGGAACTGCCTGTGCTCCAGTTTGTGCCCATTGCCCCTTGTCCTGTCGCTGGGCACCACTGAAAAGAGCCTGGCCCCATCCTCTTAACAGCTGCCCTTTAGATATTTGTGAGCATTGATGAGATCCCCTCTCAGTCTTCTCTTCTCCAGGCTGAACAGACCCAGGTCTCTCAGCATTTCCTCATAAGAGATATGCTCCACTCCCCTAATCATCTTTGTTTGTTGTTAAAGAAGATTATGTCATTGTCCATTTTCATGAGTTACCAAAAATATTTAGGAGCACATAAACATTTCATTGCGCTATCACAACTCACTCATGGACTATCCGCGTTGACTACTCTGGAACTGACTATTCAGCAACTTTGATGGAAGATCATTTATTAGTGGACTTCAATATCAAAGATGAACACTCAGGTTGCCTCACTTTAGGCAAATACAGGAAGCTAATGTGCACAGGCTCTTCTCTCTCAAGTCAAGGCAACGTATTGTCCCAGGTGTCCACAGATATATTATCAATCTGAATATGTACAAGGCAACGAGTTAAACCTATACAGAGCTATACCACAGTAGGTTATTTCCTTCCTTCCTGGATTTTAGTAATAAGAGATCTACACTGCACAGGGAGAAGCAGATATTTGTTCTTCACTATACAGGGCTTTTCCTTAGCCAACCTACACCTTATCCAGAACGAGAAGCAACTTTTCATCACAAAACTGGCCAAAATACGATATATTTTGAATGACAGCAATGCAATTCCGACTGAGTAAACAGAGTTACAGATGACAGTAGTGACAGTAGTCACCCATCTCATACATAAGGGCCCAATAACAAGGGATACCGCGCAGAAGCACTCACGTATAGATTTACAATTTTAAGTGCTGGTAAGTCAGCAATTCACTTTTGGAGCCTTATGAGCTTTGGTTGCTTTCTTTTTATTATCTCCTATAAAACATCATGATTTGAAGCAAGGAGGTATATTTGCTGCGCCAACATTAATGCTTGATATCTCACTTCTATGTTTTGTTAGCGGGCATCTCAAACGCTTCAGATATGGCAATTTTCACATTACTATAGATTTGGCCAGACTAACAATAAAAGGTGAAGATAAATCCTCTTCAATGATAGATGTTTCCCCTTTTACGTACTCCACATTTTGGGGGGGGTTTGTTGGTTTTTTTTAAACACGCTAACATCAGTCATACTGGTGTTCTGCATGCTAACATTTCCCATATCCTTGAAAAAGCATTAAACATAGAATTTGTCACACAAATTCTAATTCACTTTGTCTGCTACTCATGGAACATATTCTGCTATTTGAGTAAACTAAGTTTCTTTCATCTTAACAGCAGTAGCATTTGGGGGAATCAGGCTACCTTTCCGTGCATGTTAAAATGTGGGGGCTGATAAGGGATTGATATTTTCTGTAGCATTAACTCACTGGCAGAAAGTAGAGGGGTTATGTGTTGTCACTACACATGGCAGTCTGAAAATGTGTTAGTTTGGAAAAACATGAAGAAACAAAATTTTATGACAGAACAGCACTGATATTTACCTAGCAGAACTGCAACAGACATCTCAAAGCCTTTAAGGCTACTGAGCAAAAGTGACTACCCTACTTAATACTGATAGCAGTAGGCTAGACATCATAAATTGACAATCTGCTCTCAGTACTTCCTGTAATAGGAAACAGACAAATTTATAGGAGCCAGTTTTCAGATCAGATTCTAGCTCTTCTTAGCATAGGATTCAGAAACCTCACTTCAGAGGAGCGATCCTGGACCTGATACTAACAAACAGAGAAGGACTGGTTGGCGATGGGAAGGTTGGGGGCAGCCTTGGCTGCAGTGACCATGAGATGGTGGAGTTCAGGATCCAGCGTGGAAGAAGCA